>VXCM01004789.1:2052-13217 GCA_014773175.1 Lucifuga dentata
ATAATAATAATAATAATAATAATAATAATAATAATAATAATAATAATAATAATAATAATAATAAAGTCATAAATATACTCTGTGTCATAAATTCAAATATTTAGAAATAAAACAGAATAATAAGATTTTAAATTGGCATAGCATCTGTCTGCTCTGCAAATATTAAAGGACCATACCACCATTTTGCGTGTTTGAGCCTAATATATTCAATTTTCATACATGTAACGTTACTGAGCATCATTTCCCAAAGCATACTACTGGAACAGTGAATTAAAAATGTTTTTCCTACCTTCCAGACCTCCATTGGTTTCAGTTCATTCTGCTATTAAAATCAACTTGTTGATACTGTAAACGTTCTTGGGATAGGTAATCCATCATCACCAACAAGACGTGTATTCAGGTTTTTTTTAGAAGTTATGTAATTTTAGCGTTTAAGCTCAATAAAAAGTGTGGAGTGAATGTATGCCTCCACCAGGGAATATAGTCCCAAAAGAAGACCTGTGTTTATGGAAAAATTTGAAGGACCGTGACTTCATAAGGCTGTGTAACTATTAGCAGGAGAAACATGGATTTTTAAGGTGGGTGTATCACTTGCATATTTGATTTTGAAAGATGAAGAGAATTTGCAAAATATCAGGAAAGCTGAAATACGGTTTTATCCTTTGGGAAATGATTGTTAGTAACGTAACATGTATGAAAATGGAATATATTAGGCTCAAACATGCAAAATGGGTGGTATGGTCCTTTAAAACTAAACAATCTGGTCATCAGTGGTTTCCGTTACATCAAACCTTCTTGATCTTTAATATACTGTATGTTTAAAGTGCAAACAGGAAGGATGTTGCTGTGGATGGATGCTGTGAAAGGTTTCACAGAGTTTCACATGCCATCATCTCATCACAGCCACGACTGACTGACTTCATATCAAACCATGATTATCGCTCTTTTCCTCACCATAACCAGGTATTTTAGTAATCGACAGGGTAATTCAGGGCTTTGCGGAATCATCTAATTGACATGTTTGGTGAGGTTGTTGGGAAAAATGGAGAAAAGTCAGCCATGTTACTGTCAATGATAGGTGCAAGTTTGCATGAAAATCTTGCCAAAAGCAGCTTTAATTCATGAGTTATCTCCTTCCAGCCTGTTTTATTACATCATTAACACGGCCTTGATATGAAATGTCCTGAGCTTTCTGCTTCAGCCTGATGACGGCTGCAGCATCTCAGACGCAGGAAGGATCGTCCAGATAATGAAAGGAATCCACGTTTGATCCTCCCGTCATCTCTCCGTAATTGTTCTTGATTCCCCCTTTGTGTTTCATGCTCGACTCGCCGCTCATATGGTGTATGAAGACGTGTGCGTTTCCTCTGTGGGTGACAGCAGAGTTCAGTGATTAACAAATTAAGGCTCGTCTCTGCCTTTAATCTGTCTCCAGGCTTTCCTGCAGTTCAGTGCTGCAGAAACGTGTTTGGCAGTGACAGCACCTCTGCTCCCGCTTTAATTAGATTAGAGGGAAGTCCAGATTAATACACTCTTAAATGGGGTGTGTGTGTGTGTGTGTGTGTGTGTGTNAGGAAAAAATAGGTGATGAAGTCTTTTCAGATGCTCCTTCAACTTCTCTTGCAGCCATGCTGAGTTCAAGCTCAGTCAATGTCAGCTTAATTGGTCGTCCTTTCTAGCTGAGGCAAGGAAGGAAGGAAGGAAGGAAGGAAGGCCAGATGAAAATGTCAGTGATGTCAGAGATTAATAACTCTATAACTGTCACTGTTTCTCTGCTCCACCCTTTCTCTTTTTAGAATCCATTTTTCATCTCAGCACCAAGAAAATTGTGAAAGAAAAAAATTGTGTTTGCTTAGTTTAAGTTCATTTTAATTAATATTATATTGTGCAGTGCAAAGGCACCGGCCAGCCCACCTATCAGTTCTCAATGAGCCCAACATCGTTGTCATGGAGATAACGGGACGCTGGATGTGATTGGTCCAAACCGAAGCAGAGTAGATATTCTGCTGCTTACAGCGGAGAAAACGGAGAATTTTGACTCGTTGCGTAAGAATGATTCTCGCAGATAATACAGATAAAAAAGTAACGCAAAGACTGCGACCAAATGTAATGGAGTAAAAGTTTTTTGTTTTTTTTAAATAAAATACTCAAGTATGAGTTAAAAGTATCCTGCAATATTTTTTCATAAAAGGTACAATTTTGTGAAAAAAATACATAAGTTAATGTAACGGAGTAAATGGAATGCGTTACTACACACCTCTGCTTCCAGACAACATCTTTCAGACTTCATGTTGCTTCACATGATGTGAAGAAGACATGAAACAAACCCTCGTCTGATTGAACCAGAATAAACCATGTAGGTGTGAAAATGCTCGCTGAAACTCCAAGCGATCCTGCAAACTCTGACGGCCTTTCACCTGTAGATAGTGCTGCAGCAAAATGTCTTCTAACTGTAAAGACAGTTTCTCTGTCTGTGGCACCAGCATCTCTAGAACCCAGCACTGTATGAGTTTATTGATCAGGACCCAAGGACGTGCAGCGTCACGTGTCAAGTTGTTTGGATGAGCGGTTCTCAAATTGAGCTGTGCTGGGCAAAAGTAGTTTGTGCCCGGCAGGATACACTCCAGGCGCAGTGGCAGGATACGCTCCAGACGTGGTGGCAGGATACGCTCCAGGCGCAGTGGCAGCATAGGGTTTGGATAGATAGTGTTAGGGCGCAGCAGTGCCACGGTTTCAACCCGACCCCATACAGCAAACAAAGCTAGTTCAGAGGACGTGCAGAAGTAGTTTGAGAAGTTGAAGTTGTTTTGACGGTGCTGTGCAGGTAAAAAGCAGTTATGTTTCACTATATTGGAAGCTCAACTAACAATAGCTAACAATGCTACCAGGAGATAATGCTATTGTTAGCAAAACAACATAGTTAGCATTGCCAACCTACGATAGCCATGCTGCTACTGTTGTTAGCCACCAAACAAAACTACAGTAACATGATATTATCTAGTTACAGATCAGTAGTTAGTGGTTCAACACTGAAGGGAAACAGAGTTTTAAGAGTTTAAATAGCCTACTGTAAAAAGGCAGAAATCTCTGTGGCACCAGCATCTCTAGAACCCAGCACTGTATGAAGCTGATATTCAGCAGGTTTATTGCTCAGGACCCAAGGACGTGCAGTGTCATGTGTGAAGTTGTTTGGATGAGTGGTTCTCAAATTGAGCTGTGCTCGTAAAAGGTAGTCCGATCGGCAGGATGAGCTCCGGTCCAGTATCACGGTCTCAACCCAACCCCTACAGCAAACAAAGCTAGCTCAGAGGACGTGCAGAACTAAATGATGGCAGGCTGCAGCACACACCATAAAGTCTGACCCGATCTGAACAGGTGCGTTTTGAATGTTTTGCACTAGTATTATTAAAGCTGAAGTTGCTGAATTGTGCAGCTTTGGCATATGTATACGCTCTCTGTGTGTTCTAGTTTTTATTATGCATCATCAACATTGTACAAGCTCTCAGTTAGCATTATTGTTTTGTAGAAAGAATCCATAGAGGATGTTTCCTCTCTGAAATCTGACACCACCGCAGGTCTGTAAAAATACAAGCACCAGTTTAAATCCATCTCACTCCTCCTCCTCCTCCTCCTCTCCTTCCTCCTGCAGTTTTATGTAGCTAGCTGACATGCAGCCTTGGCGCTGGCAGCTTTGTCCATCAGCAGGCACCTGCTCCTGGTGATGCTTTGCTCACCTTCCTGCCCATCGCTGAGACGGGTGTCAGCAGTGCTGCTCTCACCACCTTCATCCTCTGATGACATGTCTGCCGGGGAGCGCAATAAAAGTGATGCAGAAACACTTTAGGAATTCAGAGTGTGAATCAAAGCAGGAAGGAATAGTTTCAGCTCATTAGGCTTTAGTAGGAGTGTTGTTAGCTAACGCTCAGCATAAATGTTTAAGTGGGGAGTTTTGAGTCTTGCTTAAGGGCACTGACACACTGGTTATTACAGGGAGTGATACTGTACAACAACCATTAACATGAAACCACAGCTTTTACAAAACACGTCTGGTTATTAAGGCGGGGGCATTAACTTCCTGATTACAGCACATCTTATAACTGCTCACTTAGTAGTTGTTAGACTGGATTTCATTCATTTTGAGTAAGTTACATTTCAAAGCGTTAGTCATTCCCTGAAAATTCTAATTATAGTAAAGTATAAACCAAGTAATCTTTACAACACGTTGAGTTTAAAACCATGAACAGTCTCAGATTTTTCACGATTTTTCACTTCATGACAAACACCAGCCTAACCCTAACCAATTCCATACAGTTCCTACAATGTTATATGGAATATGTATGGAACTGTTAATAAAGCATCAGAAATAGAAATAAGAAGGTAAAATAGTTTGTACTAAAAGTAAGGAGAATATACAGGAAGCTGCACATGTGAGAGGTGATGAGTCACATGCATTCAAACAGTGCATAAACACGCCCTTTATTTAGTTGAATATGTATTCGCTACTGGTCACAGGTAGATGAATAGTGTGTGTGTGTGTGTGTGTGTGTGTGTGTGTGTGTGGTTGTGTATTTCTAAGTCTCCATCCTATAAATGATGAGGAGGGGCAGTGTGTGTACATGCATGCTACAGGAAATGAGGCATTAAGTAATCCTAACTGCTTTATCAACCTCTACCAGCAACCACCAGCAAGTGTGTGTGTGTGTGTGTGNTAAGTAATCCTAACTGCTTTATCAACCTCTACCAGCAACCACCAGCAAGTGTGTGTGTGTGTGTGTATGTGTGCATGTGTTTGACTGAATGAGTACATAAGAGACGGTTAAACAGTGAAAGGAAGGCAGACAAAGAGACAGGAAGTGAGGCGGTTGGATTCCGGCTTGTTCGCGCTGACAGCTGACTGCTCAGAGTAACGGTGACGGTTCCACGGAGCCTCGTCTCCTGACGGTAAAAACGCTTTGAAAGAAGGAAGTCCACAAGTCCTTTCTGTCGCTTAACTTGGCAGCAAATAATCCGTCCAACCTCATAAGCAGCAACGCGTCCCTCGCCCCGTTCCACCAGCCCGGTTCAAACCGCCCAAGGCGTTTGAAGCAAACCAGCGAAGAAGAATTGCTGCTCACAGCTCATCTTATTGATGTTTTCCCAGCCTGTCACAGAGTCTTTGCACTTTCCCAGTCCTAGAAACAACTTCCAGGAAGGCTGTTATGGTGGCTCAGGAGAGGTTTTGACCTGATAGGACCACACAGGAGAACAGGTTCTGCCTGCTTATGAATACTACATTCAGCTCTACACGGGTATGACATGTAAGAATCATCATGTGTGCATGAAGGAAAGAGATGACCTTTCAGTGACACATTCATCCGTTACAGACTTCTCAGCTCTCCTTTCTTTCATTTTTCATATGATCGTAGCACAGTGAACATGTAACTCCTGACCTCTTAGTGTGGTTCCCACACTCTATTTAAAGGACCATACCACCCATTTTGCATGTTTGGGCGTAATATATGCAATTTTCATACATTGGAACCCTGGAAATACTGTTTTTTTAATCCACCTGAATTTACAAGGAACTCGTTCTGCTTTAACTGTCCATTGATAACACTTAATTTAAGTCCAAGCTAATCTTACAGTATTATCTAATCCAGTGATAATATGAAGTACTGCAGTAAGTAATACAGTAATATGCTTCAACATACTAACACTAAAGTACTGTTGGACAATCTTTAAAATTAAGATTAAGGCAAAATGTGGGATTAGGTTCAGTGGTAGAAATGCTGAGGTTATTTTTGCCTAGTAACTAGCATAGCAGCTAACAATAGCAATCATAGGTAATATTAAAGGATCCTACCACCATTTTGCATGTTTGAGCCTAGTATATTAAATTTTCATACACGTAACGTTACTGACAATCATTTCCCAAAGCATACTGCTGGAACGGTGAATTAAAAATGTTTTTCCTACCTTCCAGACTTCCATTGCTTTCAGTTCATTCTGCTATTAAAATCAGCTTGTTGATATTTGAAACGTCCTTGGGATAGGTAATCCATCATCACCAACAAGACGTGTATTTGGGTTGTTGTTTAGAAGTTATGTAATTTTAGCATTTAAGCTCAACAAAAAGCATGGAGTGAATGTATGCCTCCACCGGGGAATATAGTCCCAAAAGAAGACCTGCGTTTATGGAAAAATTTAAAGGACCGTGACTTCATAAGGCTGTGTAACTATTAGCAGGAGAAACATGGATTTTTAAGGTGGGTGTATCACTTGAATATTTGATTTTGAAAGATTAAGAGATTTAGCAAAATATCAGGAAAGCTGAAATACGGTTTTATCCTTTGGGAAATGATTGTCAGTAACGTAACATGTATGAAAACTGAATATATTAGGCTCAAACATGCAAAATAGGTGGTATGATCCTTTAAAGTAAACTTCTTTGACATTTCATACTGATGAATGCGTACCTCAATCAACCTCCTTCCCTCCTTTTCCTTGTTCCTTCCACATTTAAGTTTGCACTTTTAGATAATTAATTCTTGCTGAACCTCTAATATTGTATCTGGCCTGATTTTCCCCTTCAGTGTTTTAGGTGTTTTATGCTCTGATGTTACATGTGATGTGATCTCATATCTCATGGGCTTCCTCACTCAGACTGGGCTAAGACAGTGACCCCCCCCCTNTAGCCCTTTAATGGATTTACCTAAGCAGTCACACTTGAGTTCACACATGGACATACCTCCTCACTCAACTTGACAAGCTTGCCAGCCTGCATTTACTCTGACATGCACGAATATCTAACGCGTGCGACAAAGTCCTCAGACAGAGTCGGGGGGGTGGGGGGGTCGGGGTCTTACCAACTCCCCTCAGCCTCACATCTCTTGACAGCTGCCATTTTCAGTAGCGAGCTTCATCCTCATCACTAGCCAACCGCCACGTCCCCATCAACTTTGCTTTCTCGCCACCTTTTCCTGCCCAGGCTTCCTGAGCATACTGTACATCTGTACGTACGCTGCCAACATCAAAGAAAGTTAGTGCAAAGTCACTAGTGACAGCTGGAGAAAAATTAATGACAAAAATGAAAAAAAAAAAACAGGCTCAACGTGTNATGACAAAAATGAAAAAAAAAAACAGGCTCAACGTGTGCAGAGTTGAAGCTGAGGTTGAGATGTTTGGTTTGACAGAGAATAGATGCTGATAGCAAACAGAGCTAAATAACTGTCATCATCTATATCATCTACCTGCATTATTATGTCAAATTCATATCAGCTCAAATAGGTTTACAAAGTTTTACTTTAATAAGTAATGTTGTAATGCTTTATGTAAGTTTTTGTGCTTGGTTGCTTTGATATTGAACTGTTTATGAAATGCGCCAACTGAGCTTGAAGGAAAAACCTGCAAGTTTTCAGATGGTTGCAGGATTAAAAACCATATTAAACTAATTTAAACACCTATCATCATTTCCTGAGGTTACATTTTTTTAAGCCAGTGACTGAGTGTAATTTTAGACCAAACTGGACGAAAAGTGCTCTGAAAAGTAACACTGTGGTTCAAGACAGTCAGCAATCATATGACCAACATGAATCTCTGTTAGAGATCAATAGCTTCATCAATAACTTCAGCACACAGCCAAGGCTGAGGTTCATGAATCATCATGATCACATCAGACCAAAAGGCTAAATAAACTCAGCTGGTGTTTAGAGAACTCAGAGTTTGGAAGTTGTGCAACATGGTTGGAGGAATGTAAAGAGACGTCCAACTCTTGTAACCTAGGGAGCAGCAAAACAAACAGACAGACACCCCCNACACACACACACACAGCACAAGTAGCTTTGCTCATTTCTTTGGGGGGATTTTGGTTTTGTTTTAGCTGCAGTGCTCAGAACACGTCTGATGTCTTTTGTTTTATATTTGGTTGCTGCTGTATGTACGTAGACACAGTTGTAGTTACTGAGTGACAACGGCATCACTAACTGCACTTCCATCCAACTTATTTGCATATTTAATGCACATTTCCAATTATTCGATTAAAGGAAATGCAAATTAATGTGCATTTCCTTCAACTATGAAACATCCATTTACCTCCTGTGCTGTTTTTAGACTTTTCGGACATGTACTAACTAACATGCAAAATGGATGGTATGGTCCTTTAATATTACTTATGATTGCTGTTGTTAGCAGCAATGCTAGTTACTAGGCAAAAATAACTTCAGCATTTCTACCACTGAAACTAATCCCACATTTTGTTTTAAATTTAAACCTGAAGTGATTGTCCAACAGTACTTTAGTGTTAGTATGTTCAAGCATATTACTGCAGTACATCATATTATCACTGGATCAGATGATACTGAGTGTAATATTAGCTAGGACTTAAAGGACCATACCACACATTTTGCATGTTTGAGCCTAATATATTCAATTTTCATATATGTAATGTTATTGACAATCATTTCCCAAAGCATACTACCGGAACGGTGAATTAAAAATGTTTTTCCTACCTTCCAGACCTCCATTGGTTTCAGTTCATTCTGCTATTAAAATCAACTTGTTGATACTGTAAACGTTCTTGGGATAGGTAATCCATCATCACCAACAAGACGTGTATTCAGGTTTTTTTAGAAGTTATGTAATTTTAGTGTTTAAGCTCAATAAAAAGCATGGAGTGAATGTATGCCTCCACCAGGAAATATAGTCCCAACAGAAGACCTGCGTTTATGGAAAAATTTAAAGGACCGTGACTTCATAAGACTGTGTAACTATAAGCAGGAGAAACATGGATTTTTAAGGTGGGTGTATCACTTGAATATTTGATTTTGAAAGATTAAGAGATTTTGCAAAATATCAGGAAAGCTGAAATACGGTTTTATCCTTTGGGAAATGATTGTCAGTAACATAACATGTATGAAAATTGAATATATTAGGCTCAAGAAATGGCTGGTATGATCCTTTAAGTTGAGTGTTATAAGAGTGTTATTAAAGCACAACGAGTTCCTTGAATCTTCAGGCAGATTATAAAACAATATTTCCAGAGTTATATTTTCATCATTTCATTTAATGTCATCATGTTAGGATATTGGTTTGGCACCATAGTAGAAAACAACTTCAGTGCCTTGGAAAGGTATCAAAAGAAAAATTTTAAAAGTGAGAATGGCAGAGTTGTTTGTAAGGTTAGCTACAGTTGAGTATATTTTTAGAGCAGCAGGTCATGTATTTTCTGTTAGAATTCAGTCAGAGTCTGAGCATCAATCAGACCTTCAGCTACGCCTGGAGCCCCGAGCCATGCTCCCCTCCTCCACGCTGCATTCACGTGGGAGACACAGCCTTGCACGCTTACTTTCACCCTGCACTGCTGTGTGAACTTTTAATGCGATTACAGGCCACACAGGCTGACACGAGTCCACGCCACAGTGCCCGTTTCCCCAAAGCCAACATAAGAGGTTTGGATGGATGGTGGGCAAATATTCCTGCACATCCCTCCTGGCAGTTGCTGCAGCCTCCTTCTCTGGCCATCCTCTGACTTCTGCTGGGTCACGAAGCTCAGATTAAAGTGCTGTGACAGTAATGAGGGCTGCGGATGTGTTGTGATGCAGGATTAAACGCTTCTCCCTTACGATACCAGTAAACTCAGCCAATCTCTGCAATATTTAGCTGGACATTGAGCTGCAGCGCCTGAGCCTCAAGTCATGTTGACTTAACACAAAATGCCACTCAAGTACAAGGGTGTGTGTGTGTGTGTGTGTGTATGTGTGTGTGTGTGGTGACATACTTGGCTTAACAATGAAACATTTGCTGTTTGTTCACTGCTTCCTGTGTCTTTTGCTCCAAACGTCCTCAGGCAGTTTGAGCTGATCCACCTGAGTGCAGCTTCATTTTCCAGACATGAGAGTTAAATAAGCAGCAGCACATTCATCCCTGCTGCAATTACGGCAGATTACTTCATCTGCACAGTTTATCCTTGCGCCTGTATCATGTAGCAATTATTTTGCAGCAACAAGATTTTTTCTTTGCCTTGTATTCAGCGACTTTTACAAATGGAATTGATCAGCGTTGCATATTTTTCTTTGGTGATCTATTGGCTTTACCGTATATACTCGAGTATAGCAGAGTTTTTATTTTTAAAAATTCACCAAATGTCACAAAGTAAATCGGGGGTCAGCTTATACACGAGAAATTCAGATTTGATCCCAGAGAAGGAAATTTCCAGGCTTGGAAATACTACCATTACCACTACCCATGAAAATAGTTTAAATCATACCTTAGAATGAGATATTTCCTGACTAAGCATCTTATCCAGCACATTTTGCGGCGGTCAGTAAGTTCTGCTGTGATTGGTCAGTTACGTTAATCAGCTGCTGAAATAAATGTCATGTTTACCAGTACATGGATTATTTTCAGAAAATCACAGGAATACTATGACAATTCTCAGAAAAACAGGTAATTTGCTAAACAAATAAACTGATGGAACAACATCAGGGGCTCGGCTTATACACGAGTATATATGGTAATTTAAAACTGTTTCTGCCACCCAAATGTCTGTTCTGAAATATTAAGCTTTGACACTGGTTATGTGAAGCTGTCCACCTTTAGCTCTGTGCTGCTGCACACACTCCTTCAAGTGTCTGAGAGTTAAAAGCCAAAAGTATGAGAGCAATTAAAATGTTGAGCCGGGTCCCGCAGACGTCATCTCTTTTGGCAGCCATGCTGTAACACGTTGCACATTCTTTGCTCCAGAAAGCCTGAACTCTCTGCCCCATTTCCAAAAACCACACAAGACAACTGGGACAAGCGGCTCAGTGTCCTGACTCAGAAGTGAGACTACAAAGACAGTGGAGATCCCACTGTGGGATCAGAGAATTCTGTGGGAGGGTGAGCTGATCTGAGAAACCTCCATGTATCCTGACTGTATGACCCTCAATACATGTCAGGAACAAGGTGCCAGGGAGGCTTCATTAAAACCAGAGGTCAGACATTAAGGTCAGATGTCATGCATTAAGGTCAGAGGTCATGCATTAAGGTTAGGATTCTTCCCTTGGCTTGTCTCTTAAAGAGGAGCTTCAAAGCAATTACAGCCATACATGGTTGTCATGTCGACCAGCTCACAAGTTACAGGATTCCTGCTGACTACAGGCACATCCCAGTATGATGCAACCCCACCCCAACAAATCCACCCACCCCAC
>VXCM01004789.1:13311-27595 GCA_014773175.1 Lucifuga dentata
CCCAACAAACCCACCCACCCCACACCACCCTGCCAACCAACCCCAGCCAAACTCACCAACCAACCTCACCCCATGTCCAACCAAGCCCCACAACCCCACCAGCCACACCAACCCCACCAACCAACTCCATCAGCCCCATCAACCACCAAACCCCACCACACCTGACCACCTCACCAACCCCCACAGCTCCCCTTCAGGCATCTGTGGATGTCCAGAGGGATTTACTGTGCAGACAAATTTAAATTTCATTGATGCCTCTGCTGCTGATGAGTGTAATCTTACAAACCATATGGAAGGGTGTCCCAAAAAAAGGGGTTAAAATAATTTATTATATGTCCTCACCCTGGCTTTCGGAACCTGCAAGACCACCAGGGTCATACAATGAATGATACAACAAGACAAAAAATAGTAATATAAAATGCTCAATTTTAGCAATGACAGCCTTCTTGTTATATAATATCTTTGCAGCATCTGGGCTTGGAGGTGAAAATGGCCCAAAAGGAAAAAATGAAAGACATATTTAGTTCAACTTTTGAGCCTTAAAATCATATTTTCTTAAAATTTAATCTGTGCAGTGACATTATTCCAATGATGAATTTAATAAATGAATGAATTTAGTAAATAATGTCAGTATGAGACAAAATAAGGTAAATTGCTGCACTGAATTCAAGAAAAATGACACTTGATTCTAGAAAATTCTTCATGTTGATTCATATTGCAAACAGGCTGACAAACCTGGCAGGTATCTTTTTCACTAGTTTTAAGAAAATATGATTTTGAGGAGTCTTCTTCTTTTCCTTTCGGCTTTCCCTTCAGGGGTCACCACAGCGAATCATCTGCCTCCATCTAACCCTATCCTCTGCCTCCTCTTCTCTCACACCAACTAACTTCATGTCCTCTTTCACTACATCCATAAATCTCCTCTTTGGTCTTCCTCTAGGCCTCCTGCCTGGCAGTTCCAACCTCAGCATCCTTCTACCGATATGTTCACTATCCCTCCTCTGTACATGTCCAAACCATCTCAGTCTGGCCTCTCTGACTTTATCTCCAAAACATCTAACATGCGC
Organism: Lucifuga dentata; assembly: GCA_014773175.1. Classification (NCBI taxonomy): domain Eukaryota; kingdom Metazoa; phylum Chordata; class Actinopteri; order Ophidiiformes; family Bythitidae; genus Lucifuga; species Lucifuga dentata. The sequence goes on from VXCM01004789.1 coordinate 14,379, forward strand.
TGTCCCTCTGATGTACTCGTTCCTGATCCTATCCATCCTCGTCACTCCCAAAGAGAACCTCAGCATTTTAGTCTCTGCTACCTCTAGCTCTGCCTCCTGTCTTTTCCTCAGTGCCACTGTCTCTAAGCCATACAACATCGCTGGTCTCACCACCGTTTTGTACACCTTTCCTTTCATTCTTGCCGAGACTCTTTTGTCACACATCACACCTGACACTTTTCTCCACCCATTCCAACCTGCTTGCACACGTTTCTTCACCTCTTTTCCACACTCTCCATTGCTCTGGACTGTGGACCCTAAGTACTTAAAATCCTCCACCTTCTTTATCTCTATTCCCTGTAACCTCACCATTCCACTTGAGTCCCTCTCATTCACAGCCATGTATTCTGTCTTGCTGCGGCTAACCTTCATTCCTCTCCTTTCCAGGGCATATCTCCACCTCTCTAGGTTTTCCTCCACCTGCTCCCTGCTCTCACTACAGATCACAATGTCATCTGCAAACATCATAGTCCAAGGGGATTCTTGTCTAACCTCATCTGTCAGCCTGTCCATCACTACAGCAAACAAGAAGGGGCTCAGAGCTGATCCTTGGTGTAGTCCCACTTCCACCTTGAACTCCTCTGTCACACCTACGGCACACCTCACCACTGTCTTACAGCTCTCATACATGTCCTGCACCACTCTAACATACTTCTCTGCCACTCCAGACTTCCTCATACAACACCACAGTTCCTCTCTCGGCACCCTGTCATATGCTTTCTCTAGATCTACAAAGGCACAATGCAGCTCCCTCTGACCTTCTCTGTACTTCTCTATCAACATCCTCAAAGCAAATACTGCATCTGTAGTACTCTTCCTTGGCATGAAACCATACTGCTGCTCAGAAATGCTGACTTCTGCCCTTAGTCTAGCTTCCACTACTCTTTCCCATAACTTCAACATAAACCAGATTCAATGTGTTGTTCAGGGCAAATATCATTAAGCAGCCACGTTCAATCATTCATAAACGCCTGTTCAGCAGCTTTTAGTGTTAGCTTCACAGAGGTGTTACTATGGTATAGTAATTCATAAAACACACTGTCACATGACAATTAAGATGTGTTTTATTCTGCTCATAAATTTCATCAGTATGAAATCTGGCTGATATTTTATATTGTCTCACATGTATCAGTGATCAATAACTTTGATAGATAAAAACACTCAGCTGATCACTTTATTTAAATGGTGAGTTTTAATCTGATCTCACACTGAGCCTCTTCATCAAACCTCATCTGCTGTGCTCTCTCTCTCTCTCTCTCTCTCTCTCTCTCTCTCTCTCTCTCNCTCTCTCTCTCTCTCAGAAACACACCCCACACCCACCCTGTGCACTGGGAGACTCCGTGTCTGGATCTCTTGTCTCTTTTATATTAATAAAAATCTCTGAAAAATGTGGAGCTCCACAGCAGATAATTTCTGTTTCTTTGCAGGTTTAACATGTCAGTTTGTCTTTAACGGCAGATGATCAGGATAAATCAGCTCATCAACATGCTGACTTTTATTGACTTTTACCTGAGACACACTTGATAGCCCAGTAACGTGGCACCAGTGTGCTGATTAACGTAAGAGAAGCTTCATGAACGATCACGGTTCTTAATTTAGCTTGAAGCCATGTTAGTTACCCCCCAGAATAACTTGATGAGATTTTTGGAGTGAATTAAAATCACTATTTTTTTAAAATTTCATTTCATTTATTTATTTAGTTTTACAGGAAGCATCTACATTAATTAGCATCACGCATAACTATGGTGTAAATGTATAGGATTTAGCTAAAAGGAGGCTAATTTTCATCCGCAGTCCCTGGGAAGGTAGATGTTATAGATTAGTAGTCACATAAATCACAAAATGTATTTGTTGTTTAGTCATTAAGTGTAAAAATGTGGTAAAAGACATAGTTCATCTTGTGTTTGTACTGCAGACAAATTAATTTAAATGAATCTTTTAACTGACTGAACACCTGATAAAAGAATTTATTTGAGCTCCTGTCGGTACTGCAGCCAAATTATCGTAAATATGGTAAAAACATGGGCCTTAAAAAATGCTGCACCTCTGTGGTCACAGAGTTTTAGGGAGAATTCCCCTCTTCCTGCTCCTGCTTTTAACACTTTTCCCAGGTAAGCAGGTGAAGCCGCTCCGCCATGACGGTTCCTGTGACACGACCTTCATCTCGCTGTCGGACGTCTCAGCACTCAGCATCATCTCTCACCGGACGCCTCCTCAAACACACATTTATCATCAGCTCTCTGCTCCTGTGTTTTTATTCACCCCGTTCATGTGTCATTCTCTCTCTTCTGTCTTTCAGATAAAACTTTGATGCACTTATGGAACGCAGAATTCTCCCCGAGCAGGGACTCTGAGCAGGGCCACACACTCCTAGCATGCACACACACATACACACTATTCAGCAGCTGTGTCCCACTATGAGCTTTAAACTCTGTTTTCTGTGGTTTTTTCTGTTGCTTTGATTTGGTGGTTTGTGTCTCTGTCCTGCAGTCGTTTCAGTCTGCAGGGCGGGGGTGGGTTGTTAGTGTGTGTGTGTGTGTGTGTGTGTGTGTAGTACTGACAGCCTCTCCTTAAGGCATTCCACCTCATTTGTCATCTTCAGTTCATACTTTTTAACTTTTTATTTTCACCAACTGCAAAGTATTTTAAATATGGCTTTAGAATTTGACCAGTTTGAGCCACGTTAAAGCAGGACCTGAACTTCTGCAATTCATGACCATAAAACATCCGTGTTTCACGACGTAATTGTACACGGTGATGAAATTGACTGAAATCACAGTTACGCTGTGATTTCAGCTGCTCAAACTACAGATTTCTACATTTCTACACAGTGTGAGTTGAAGTTTTAAGCTTCATTTACATCATCATGACACGCCACAGAGAAATCATATGCACACAAGAAAAAAAAAATACTGTACTAACGGTTACCTAGGATACGCCAGTGAACAGGAAATTCATGCCTGATGCAGACATCATTCCTGGACACCGCCGGAGTACATAACAGAGTACATAGCTGGAGAGAAAGATATTGCATAGTGTTTTCCCTCGTAATTACAAGCTGATGTTAGCTCCATAAGAATAATTCTTCATTTTGTTTTCATCAATATAACCACACAACATGATCTCCGTTTTTTGGCCTTTAAGATTGTTTTTAAGTCTAGCGTTTATTTTATTTTATTATTAAAGTTATGATTTTATTTGATCAACATGGTTGATTCACGTTAAAGTCAACATCTCTGCCGTTATTAATAACCACAGATGATGTGCTGGAGATAATTTCAGCTTTCTAAATGTGTCTGAAAAAATAAACTTGGGCGTCAGCGTAACTTTTGTGTTGTTGTCTCTCCGTGTGTCATTTTATTGTGTCTTTATCAGTTTGCTTTAATGATTGCAGGTACTTACAGTGCCTTCATAAAAAGTTGATGGCACAAGAAATGTTAGAGACTTGTTTAATTTGGTGAAGTGTGTCAAGAAAATATTGTGCAGCTTCTAAAGGACCATTTTGCATGTTTGAGCCTAATATATTCAATTTTCATACATGTTACGTTACTGACAATCATTTCTCAAAGGATAAAACCGTATTTCAGCTTTCCTGATATTTTGCAAAATCTCTTAATCTTTCAGAATCAAATATTCAAGTGATACACCCACCTTAAAAATTCATGTTTCTCCTGCTAATAGTTACACAGCCTTATGAAGTCACGGTCCTTTAAATTTTTCCATAAACACAGGTCTTCTTTTGGGACTATATTCCCTGGTGGAGGCATACATTCACTCCACGCTTTTTATTGAGCTTAAACGCTAAAATTACATAACTTCTAAAAAAAACCTGAATACACGTCTTGTTGGTGATGATGGATTACCTATCCCAAGAACGTTTCAAGTATCAACAAGTTGATTTTAATAGCAGAATGAACTGAAACCAATGGAGGTCTGGAAGGTAGGAAAAACATTTTTAATTCACCGTTGCGGTAGTATGCTTTGGAAAATGATGCTCAGTAATGTTACATGTATGAAAATTGAATATATTAGGCTCAAACATGCAAAATGGATGGAATGGTCTTTTAATTTCTAAATGTAATTGACCTCCATGTGTGTGAAAAGTGTGTTGGGTTGTATGTGTTGTTTGCTGGCTGTTGTCTGCGTGTGTTGTTTTTTCTTTTGTTCCTTAAACCCTGGAGAGAGTCTAAAGGAAAATAAATAAATAAAATGAAACCTGTTGAAGGGTTTATATTTTCCTTATTCATTTACACATCACAAACTCAGAAAGTTTGTGAATTGCTCCAAATGTTGGGCTGGGAGTTGTTTGAATAAAGTGAAATGAGATGATTAAAGCGACTGGGGCCATTTGAGGAGTTGGTGGACTTTGTCCTGCCTGACAGCAGCAGACGTGTGTTTGTGTGCTTTGGGTTGTTGATGGCGGACGGCCTGAGGGCAGAGGAACCTGCAGCGTGGCGCCCTGCCACCGCCGCTCACCACAGATCCGAGCCCTGAGCTGCTCTGGCAGCTTGCCAGTGGGGGGAGGGGGGTACAGGTTTGGAAAAGGCCTCTCAGCTTGTTCTTTTTCACTCTTCAGGGTAACACGCCCACTCCCTGTCTGAGCTGGTGGAAACGACTTGTTAATTTATGTTTTGAATCATATATACAGGACAGGGAATGTGTCACCGTCCCTTTGACGGCGTCCCAAAATGATGAGCTTTTGGAGGAGAAGCCAGGCTGTCCCTGCTGGGAATTAAGCTCACAACAACAACAAAGACACAAAATTCACGGAGACGTTTCAGAAGACAGGGAGACTCGCGTGGCGTTTACGTGCGTCCCAGCAGCTTTTCATGGGCATTACAAACAGGAAGCTTCTGTCAAAGAGCCGTTTGATTAGCAAGTCAGTGGAGATAACGAGGAGAAAGGCGCCGCTCGCCAAATCCATCCACAGCCTCTCTGAGTCTGAGTCAAGTTTCCCCTCCGCTGAATGTGAGACACTTTGAACAGTAGAAGAAGATCTAAGGGGGTTCCTCTGGGTCTATTCTCAAGTACTTGCTTAGGATATGAATTGGAGGATATGAATGTTCTGTTCAGCTGATTGTCGATGTGCCGTTTGAAGCCTCTGATTGGCTGTTCAGCACGTTCACCTGTTTTACCTGGTTTCTGCTTGTTTTTACACCTTGTTTTCTCACCTTTTCTGTTCTCCTGCAGTGTTTTGAAGTCAGCTGTAACTTTCTGTCAGACATATTCTCACTTTGTATTCCAACCACAGCCGGCTAGTGCATTTTGTTTGTCATTTTTTATGCTCTCTTAAGATTTTAATTTTTTTTTTTTTTTTTTTTTTAATTTAAAGATGGCTGACACCTGCAATGGTGAGTTATTTCCTCTCATGCAGCTCTTGATTGTGTTTGTATGGAACCTATTTTTACTGTAGTCTTCTTGCTGCACATAAGTGCAGCTTTTAACAGAGAACTTGAGCTAATTCGCAGTAAAGAGTTTGATCTGTTGAAGAAGTATAAATTTCTGGGTTAAAAGATTACTTCTAAGGCTGGAGATGCAGCGATTCAGCCTCTTTGGTTCAAAGCTAAACTTTTGTCCTTTCTGCCTCTGATCGCTCTGCCCGGCTGTCATCAGTCTGCTGAACACACGTTAGCTACCTCCAACAGCAGAGGAAGTAGCAGCAAACATAGCTAGCAGCTCCACTTAGCATCATTAGCTAAACATGAACACTTTGAACCTGTTGCCAGGCTGGATTGGATATGGATTATCTTGGTACATCAGGGCTCTAATCTGTTTGCTGTGAAACATAAAGGACCTTTATCACACATCATTAGCAGCCTAGGCCACGAATATATACGCCCATATACTTTATATACACCCATATACTCCACCCGTATACTTTATATATGCCCATATACTTTATATACACCCATATACTTTATATACACCCATATACTCCACCCGTACACTTTATATATGCCCATATACTTTATATACGCCCATATACTCCACCCGTATACTTTATATATGTCCATACTTTATATATGCCCATCTACTTTATATATGCCTATGTACTTTATATACACCCATATACTCCACCCATATACTTTATATACGCCAATATACTTTATATACGCCCATATACTCCACCCATATACTTTATATACACCATATACTTTATATTCGCCCATATACTCCACCCATATACTTTATATATGCCCATATACTTTATATATGCCCATACACTCTACCCATATACTTTATATACACCCCTATACTCCTCCCATATACTTTATATACACCAATATACTTTATATACGCCCATATACTCCACCCATATACTTTATATACACCCATATACTTTATATACACCCATATACTTTATATTTGCCCATATACTCCACCAGTATACCTTATAAATGCCCATTTACTTTATATACACCTATATACTCCACCCATATACTTTATATGTACCCATATACTTTATATATCCCCATATACTTTATATATGCCCATATACTCCACCCGTATAATTTATATACATCCATATACTTGTATATCCGCATATACTTTATATACGCCCATATACTCCACCCATATACTTTATATGCACCCATATACTTTATATACACCCATATACTCCACCCATATACTTTATATATGCCCAAACACTCCACCCATATACTTTATATATGCCCATATACTCCACCCGTATACTTTATATATGCCTATATACTTTATATACGCCCATATACTCCACCGTATACTTTATATATGCCCATATACTTTATATATGCCATATACTTTATATATGCCTATATACTCCACCCATATACTTTATATATGTCCATATACTTTATATATGCCCATATACTCCACCCATATACTTTATATACACCCATATACTCCACCTGTATACTTTATATATGCCCATATACTCCACCCATATACTTTATATACACCCATATACTCCACCCATATTCTTTATATATGCCCATATACTCCACCCATATACTTTATATATGCCCATATACTCCACCGTATACTTTATATATGCCCATATACTTTATATATGCCATATACTTTATATATGCCTATATACTCCACCCATATACTTTATATATGTCCATATACTTTATATATGCCCATATACTCCACCCATATACTTTATATACACCCATATACTCCACCTGTATACTTTATATATGCCCATATACTCCACCCATATACTTTATATACACCCATATACTCCACCCATATACTTTATATACACCCATATACTCCACCCATATTCTTTATATACGCCCATATACTCCACCCATATACTTTATAAATGCCCATAAATTCCACCCATATACTTTATATACACCCATATACTCCACCTGTATAATTTATATATGCCTGTATACTCTATATACACCCATATACTCTACCTGTATACTGTACATATGCCTGTACACTCCACCCGTACACATTATATATGCCTGTATACTCTACCCGTATACTTTATGTATGGCCATATACTTTATATATGTCCATATACTCAATCTGTATACTTTATATATGCTCATATACTCCACCCATATACTTTACATATGCCTGTATACTCCACCCCTACACTTCATATACGCTCGTATGCTCCACTCATATATATATTCATGTACTTTATATACACCCATATACTCCAACCATGCAATTAACATATGCCCATATACTCCACCCGTATACTTTATATATGCCCGTATACTCTACCTGTATAATTTATATGCCTGTATACTCTATATACACACCCAGCTGTATACTTTATATACACCCTGTACACTCCACCCACATACTTTACTTACACCTGTATACTCCACCCCACACTTTATACATACCTGTATACTCCACCAGTATAATATATATGCCTATATACTCTATATACACCCATATACTCCACCCATATACTTTATATAGGCCCATATGCTCCACCCTTATACTTTATATATGCCTGTATACACTATAATCACCCATATACTGCTCCACCACTATACTTTATATACTCCACCCATATACTTTATATACACCCATATACTCCACCTGTGGACTTTATATACACCCATATACTCCACCTGCATACTTTATATACACCCCTATACTCCATCCATATACTTTGTATACACCTGTATGCTCCACCCATATACTTTATATACACCCATATGCTCCACCTGTATACTCTATGTACGCTGTATACATCCATATACTTTATATACATCCATATACTCCCCCGTATACTTTATATATGTCCGTATACTTTATATACGGCCATATATTCCACCCGTACACTATATACATGCCCATATACTCCACCTGTTTACTTTATATACATCTATATACTCCACCTGTATACTTTATATACGGCCGTATAGTCCACCCGTTTACTTTATATATGCCCGTATAGTCCTTTATATATGCCCATATTTCCACCCATATACTTTAGAAGAAGAAGAGTGCCAGTGAGCTAACTGAAGTAAAACTAGATAGCATGTAACATAGCATTATCTAAGATTAATTTAAACTTTCTTTCTTTCTTGACGTTTAGATTTTTAGATGTAGTGCTTTAGATTTTTTGTTTAGATTTTTACTTAGTCCTGTTGTTTTTTTAACTCACAATGGCTGAAGGAGGAGAAGAAATGGATTTACAACACTTTTTCTAGAAGGATCTTTAAAGAAAAGCTGGAAATAATGTACAACTGTATAGTTAAACTCTTTGTAAAGACAGAAAGGAGGATGGACTTTGTCTTCAGATGATGAGCAGCTTTGGTAAGTCTGATGGATTTTTATGTGGCTGGAATCTGTGGAGAAGCCTGTTGAATCTGATTGTGTTATTTGTGTTTTACAGCATTTTTGCTTACTTGCTGGTCGTATGAGTAAATGTGATGGTTGTTGTGAGTTTGTTCTTGTTTCTTTGGTAATGACACTGATTTAGGCTATGCCATGTTTATATGTGATGCAGCATCCTGTCATAATGCGTAATAATGCTACATCCTATTCATGTCTCTGCAGTTAGTGTGTTGTAACTGTCATAGGTGTTGATCCTCGTGTTAAATCACTTTATTCCACTAGATAAAGGTTACTGTCACTGTGAATATGGGCTGGTTATGTCTAATAACAGCAGCATATAGTGTCATGCTGAGGTTATTAGAAGGTGGTTTAATTGCGGGAGGATAGCATTGAAGGTGTAAAATACACAGCCCACCACTGCTTTATATGCACCTGTATACTTTATATACGCCCGTATACTCCACCCACATACTTTATATACTCCTGTATACTCCACCATATACTTTATGTACGCCCATTTACTCCACCTGTATACTTTACATATGCTCATATACTCCACATGTACATAAACTCTGTGTTTTTTCCTATTGTTGCTACAGAATCATTTCACAATCATAATCCTACATTTAAATTTGAAGCATCTGAGTTCCAATGGAGAACGACTGGCTTTGTTCTCACCTGGCCAAAGAAACTGAACCAAACTCTCTCTCTCTCTCTCTCTCTCTCTCTCTCTCTCTCTCTTTGTAGTTAGAGCACCAGAAGCTGTGGAGAACAAAATCCATGTCAGCCAACAAAGCTATTGAAGCATTACTCCTCCTCCTCCTCCTCCTCCTCTCTCTCTCTCTCTCTCTCTCTCTCTCTCTCTCTCTCTCTCCCCCTCTGTTCAGGCCTTGCTGTGTTTTTGGCAGTTACTACTGACCATCATGAACGTTGTTGCCAATTTTTGTGAAAACTGGCGCATATGGCAGCTGAAGTGCCATATGCCATACAGAATATTTTTTGGCCGTTTCCCCCATTTGTATAATCACTGGATCTGGTATAAAAGTGGCTCATTATTAATTCATTCCTTCCCAGTTTTTTTTTCCTTTCACTTCCCTTCTGTATGTTTTTTTTTCTTTCATTTTCAAGATCCATTTGATGGGTATGAAGAAAAAAACCTGATGGGTTAATTTAACATGTAGTGTGTGGATTAAAGCTTGTCGTTAATTCAGAGTTAATGTGGGGATTTCAGCCAGTAGGAGTCTGTCTTCATACATTTATGTTGCATCTATCCCATCATGGCTGACAACATGGTCTTTTCTAAGGCAGAGCTGTTAGCATCCTTTTTATTTTATCTCATTGTTTTGTGCTAAATGGTGTTTCTGCTAAAGATCACAAATCAATCAAAGAGCATCCATGTAACTAATTACAGTAACCCCAGAGGTGAGTACATTTACTCAAGTAATATACTTAATAATAATAATAATAATAATAATAATAATAATAATAATAATAATAATAAACTTTATTTGTATAGCACCTTTCATACACAACATGTAGCTGAAAGTCCTTTACATTTAGAAAAGAAATAAAAACGGAACACAAATTAAATTTAAAAAGTACAGGTAAAACTACAGTGCTTGGCATTAAAAAGGAACAGTATTTCCATTTTGGGAGACTTTCTGCTTTTCCTTCATATACTTCAGAGAGAAACATGTAAAACATGTAACTTTTTACTTTACTATATTCATACATCAGCTGCACTACTTACAGATTTTATCATTCAGTTCAATTCAGAATACTTTATTAATCCCTCAAGAGGTAATTAAAAGCATGAAGGTCAGCAAACAGCAACATGAATTAACACAGAATTCATGCAGAATAACAAATACAATGGAAGAAACAAAAACAAACAAATAAACAAACAAACAAAAACTAAGTGCCCAGTGCAGACAACAGGATTTTAAAGAAATGTCTAATAAATAAATAAGGTTAATAGAAATAAAAATGCTAAAAAGTAGTCAGATAGTAACTAATGTCATTTAATTGTCTGTACCAAGAATTCATCATCATGAAATATGAAGCATTGCTGTTATCCAACAATAGGTATATATACAGTATATGTACTATAGTCATATAAACTACAGACTACAGGCTGGATAAATACAGCATTACCACATGCTTACATAATTTAACACTTACTCTGAATTTTGGTGAGTATTCGGGATACTTAAGTATATTAGTAGGTAATACTTCGGCAGGACTTTTGTAATAGATTATTTTGCAACTGTAATATTGTTACTTTAATTGAAGGACATGAGTACTTCTACTTTACTACCTCTCTGTACATTTTCTCTTTCCATTGAATTTCTGATAAAGTTTGAGTTTCCATAACCTCCAAATTTATTAAAGAGATCCTAGTGTACATCTCTCTCTCTCTCTCTCTCTCTCTCTCTCTCTCTCTNCACACACACACACACACACACACACACTCACACACACACACACACACAAATACACTTTTGCTTTTGCCTCACATTGAAAGTGTCTCTCTTCCCTCTCCTCTTCTGCCCTCCATTGGAAAGAGAATGGAAGCTCCAGAGTGATTCCCACTCAGGCAGCACTGTGTGTGTGTGTGTGTGTGTGTGTGTGTTCTTCTCCATTACAGCTGGGCATGTTTATAACAACCAACAGAGAACCACGGCATTCTTTTCCTTATACAAGTAACAGACATCTAAAAGCATCTGGAATTAAAAGTATAATAACTATGAATTTGTACTATGTTAATCTTTAGTGTCAATAATATTACAATATTACAAGCAGACTGACAAGAAAAATAAATGAAATAAAAATATAGAGCAAAATAAGAGCTGCAGTGTCAGTATATAATAATATAGAGGAGGATATTTATGGATATGTGACTGAAACAAATGAATGATGATAAAACAGAAAACTACTGAACTCAACGAAATAATAAAAAATCACAATCTCAAAATCAGAAACGTCAGCAACGAGAAAGATAAAGGGAAGAAACTGAAGAAAAATATGAAATGATAGAAGGACAAACAGAAAGAATGCAAAGAATGGAGAAAATGAAAGGATGAAAAAAGTGAAGGCAGATCAATGGTAGAAGAAACACTGGAAAGAAGGAAGATAAAAAGAAAATTGAGAAAGTGAGTGTGTGTGTGTGTGTGTGTGTGTGTGTGTGTGTGTGTGTGTGTGTGTAATTGTGATGCTCATGTCGCTTCTCTTCTGCTGACGTGTGGAATTAACAGAAATTAAAGCTGCATTAAGTCAGAGAAAAGAAAAAGTTCAGGAAACACGGCATGATGTCTGAAATATTTTTATATTCATAACACGACAAAGATGAAACAAGACAGAGAAAGTTGCTCCTAAGAGATGTTTCACACCTGTATTAAACATGTGTGTATTAAACATGATGTGTGTATTAAACATGATGTCAGTATTAAACATGATGTGTGTATTAAACCTGATGTGAGTATAAAACATGATGTGTTTATTAAACCTGATGTGTGTATGAAACATGATGTGAGTATTAAACATGATGTGTATATTAAACATGATGTGAGTATTAAACATGTGTGAATTAAACATGATGTGTTAGTATTAAACATGATGTTAGAAATAAACATGATGTGAGTATTAAACATGATGTGTGTGTTAAACATGATGTGTGTATTAAACATGATGTGTGTATTAAACTTGATGTGAGTACTAAACATGATGTGCGTCTTAAATATGATGTGAGTATTAAACATGATGTGTGTGTTAAACATGATGTGTGTATTAAACATGATGTGTGTATTAAACTTGATGTGAGTACTAAACATGATGTGCGTCTTAAATATGATGTGAGTATTAAACATGATGTGTGTATTAAACATGTGCTTATTAAACATGATGTGCATATTAAACATGACGTGAGTATTAAACATGATGTGAGTATTAAACCTGATGTATTAAACATGATGTGAGTATTAAACATGATGTGTGTGTTAAACATGATGTGTGTATTAAACATGATGTGAGTAGTAAAAATGATGTGTGTATTAAACATCATTTTGCTTTGATCTGTTTAATGTCCCTACATTTACTATAATTATTCTAATATTGGGGTTATAGTGTTTTATTGTTGCATGTTTTTTTTTTTTTTTTTTTTTTTTNCATGATGCATGGTGATTTTGCACTTTAAATAAATTGATTGATTGATTGATTGATTGATTGATGATGTGTGTTTAAAAATGATGTAACTATCAAACATGATGTGTGAGTATTAAACATGATGCGAGTATTAAACATGATGCATGTATTAAACATGATATGTGTATTAAACATGATGCATGTATTAAACATGATGTGTGTATTAAACATGATGT
>VXCM01004789.1:38280-73844 GCA_014773175.1 Lucifuga dentata
CTCTCTCTCTCTCTCTCTCTCTCTCTCTCTCTCTCTCTCTCTCTCTCTCTCTCTCTCTCCCCGCAGCGTCATGGAGGAGTCCAGCTCTCATAAATTGGTCTGGGATGGAGACGCCAAAGCGGTCCAGCAGTGTCTGACGGACATTTTTACCAGCGTCTACACGACGTGTGACATACCGGAAAACGCCATCTTCGGGCCGTGTGTGCTGAGCCACACGTCGCTGTATGACAGCATCGCCTTCATAGCGCTGAAATCCACCGACAAACGCACCGCGCCCTACATATTCAGGGTAATTATGTTACCTAAGCGGAAACAACGATCTCTATGATTCTTAAATAAAATAATATGACGTAACTTCTGTTGCTTCTACTAGTGCAAATCACACTGAACGTGGAGACTGATTCTTGTTTCTAAATGGTGCGAAGTGTAAAACTATTATATTATTATACATACTAGTAAAAAAAAAAAAAAAAAAAANAAAAAAAAAAAAAAAAAAGTAGTATAATCTACTGAGAAAATGTCATTTATTTCAATCATAACGTGAAATCAATATGATGGATTTATGACGTAACGTGGCAGGTGGACACGTCAGCAGCTAACAGCACGTCAGAGGGTTTGATGTGGCTCCGGCTGGTCCAGTCCGCCCGCGACAAGGAGGAGCAGAACCTGGAGGCCTACGTGAAGAACGGCCAGCTCTTCTATCGGTCCCTCCGCAGGATCGAGAAGGACGAGGAGCTGCTGGTCTGGTACGGGAAAGACCTCATCGACCTTCTGCTGCTCAGCTCCAGCAGAGCGACCAAAAGCAAAGGTGAGGAAAGCCAAAAATGTAGCTGCAGCAATAATCAAATCATAATCAAAAGTAATAATTCCTGCTCACTCTTTTTTCAGTTCACTTTCCAAGCCTGTTTGGAATTACGTGAATTTAGGATCTCTGGCACTAGTTTTACTTCTGAGTACAATGATGCAAATTATGATGATTATGCACAATTTCTTATGGTGAAAGTGTCTTAATTAGAAATTTTGAAAGTGAAAAATCTTTGCATTAATATTGAGTCCATACACTTCATCAGTATATTGCAGGTTTTTTGATTTTGTTTTAATTTTTAGACTGTGTTTTCTTGCTTCTGAGCTTGAATCTCTTCTCTTGCAGGTTCCTCACATCACTTCTGTCCAGACTGCAGCCAGAAGTTCCAGTTTGACTTTCCGTTCCTGGCTCACCTTCGGTTCCGTTGCACCAAGAGGCTGCAGAGCGTCACGGGGGCCGACGAGGAGTCCAACAAGGAGGGCAGCATGAAGGAGGGCAGCATCGAGAGACCAAACACAACCCCCACCAGAGCCAGCCCAAAGCTGGGCCGCTCCGAGGGCTTCACCAGCCCACAGGACAGCAACAAACCCTCCACAGACTTTCACAACCTGGCCAGGGATCTAGAGAACAACCGGACCAGCCCGCCAAGCGATAAGGAGGCAGAGATCTGCAGCGAGAGCTCGGGGAAGAGGAAGTTCTCAGACATGGAGGACAGGGAATGCAGAGGGCCTGGGCTCCTGCAGGCTAAGTCTAAAGATGAGCTCGCATCTTCAGCACAGAACTACCGAGGAGTGTATGGCTTGGAGGAGAACCACAGGTCTTTTTCTTCCTCAGGATCCACAGCACTCAGTGAGGCCAAGCGGAGCGCCTTCACCGAGGTCAAGAAGCCACAGCAGAACCTCAAGCACCACAGCAGCAAATATCTCCAGAGCTCCAACGCAGAAAACAAGGATGGAGGGCGTCCCAACAGCAATCCATCAGAGAAGCACCTCAACATCAGACAGGTGCTGTCAGAGACGCAGCCCCCCCAGATCTCCCCCATAGGCAGTGCCTTCACCTCTGTGAGCCAGCAGGGCGGCGGGACGGCGGGAGAGAGGAAGAGCGCCTTCAGCCAACCCTCACGCTCCTCCTTCTCCCAGATTTCACCGCTGGTCCTGCCGCCCAAGCTGCTGGACTGCCACCCAGCGGTGGGAGACACCATCTCCTCCAACAGACTTTACCAGGCCGACCACTTAGCTGCTAAGCTGCAGGGGGCCGAGCTCGGCGCCAACTGCCCCGTGCCAGGCGGCATGGCCAAGCAAAACCCTTTCGTCTACGCCACCGCCTTCTGGCCTAAGAACTCTGGGCCCATCCAACTTCAGATGCCCTCAGCGCTCACCCTGCTGCCCCCCTCCTTCACCTCCCTCTGCCTACCAGCACAGAACTGGTGTGCCAAGTGCAACGCCTCCTTCCGCATGACCTCAGACTTGGTTTACCACATGCGATCCCACCACAAAAAGGAGTACGCGATGGAGCCGCTGGTAAAGCGGCGGCGCGAGGAGAAACTCAAGTGTCCCATTTGCAACGAGTCGTTCCGTGAGCGGCATCACCTGTCACGTCACATGACCTCCCACAACTGACTGTTAAAGACAAACGAGGGAGGGACTTTTCCAGTTAAAATATGGCTATTATCACTCTGACTGGAGAAACTTCAGAAACACCACATGCACTTGTTTTCACTTTGGACATAATGCTCTTCTTGTTCTTTTGGGTCTGTTACTTTTTGTCTCCAGTATGAAATGTCCTGTTTTGGGTGTATGGAAATGCGTTTTGACTTCAAAAATGAATCTATTTATGAAGCACTTAAAGTTTGAGAATAAGGGGAAATTTAATATGTGTAAATGTACAGTAAGTTGTATTTTATATCATATAAATGCAAATATAGAAAAGAAATACAAATGTAGTCTCATTTCATGTTTACAACGGAGCAAATTTTACATGTCTACAATGAATATGGACACAAATTGGGAATATTATCTCAGACTATATTTCAGAGTGCATGTAATATTAAATAATATTGATTTAAGATGCAGTCTATACATTGCAATGTAAATAACTTGTTTTATTTGAAATACAAATTGTAATATTTTGTGTCAGTGGGGAATAGTTTCAGTGTTTCTTCCTTTTATGGAAATTTACTACTTGATAGTTTATCTAATCATGTTGAATGCATTGACAATAAAAATAGCTTTATTTTCAACTGTGTCCGTCCTGTATGTTTTTTACTACACATGAAATATGAAATGACTCTGATATCAGTAGTCCATATTTGCAGCTTACAAAAAAACATCTGTTTAATTAATATAGATTATTTAAGAAGGACAAATATCATTGATGCATCAGATGCATTTAGCATTATGCAAATGCAAAACGCTGCTACCATTAATGAAACAACAAATCACATATTTTATTCACAGGCCAAATAAAAATAAGTATATTGCAACAACATGATCATTTATTAAATGATTAAATTCCATTCTAATTAAATTTCACAAAATACATTTTTATGCTGTATTAAACTCTCGTTTGTGTATTATTATTATTATTATTATTATTATTATTATTATTATTATTATTANATTCCATTCTAATTAAATTTCACAAAATACATTTTTATGCTGTATTAAACTCTCGTTTGTGTATTATTATTATTATTATTATTATTATTATTATTATTATTATTATTACTATTACTATTATTATTATTATCAATTATTATTATTAATTATCATCACCATCATGTAGCGATATTAGTATTATTTTTGCTGTTCACATTTTATTTATTGAAATATTTTTTTAAAGTCATTTACGGGTGCCATATTCCAGAACTCGCTGCATTTAGCCGCAATTTATTTTGAAGAAATAAAAAACATTTATATAGGCTATAATCATTAATATGATATATTAATGAATAAAGGCTGGATTTATCGGGACGTAAAATTAAATAAAAAGACAACACTGTCCGATCTTTAGACTCAGATAAAGCAGCAATAACGATCCTTTCTGATTTTTATTACAGGATAACTCTGAATTTGAGGTTAATTTCTCATGAACATTGTTGATGAAATGATATTTAGAGAAACAAGCAGTATACAGACATGCAGAATAAAACGATTTACCATGAAATCAGAGGAACAGGAGAGTTGTATTTCTTCATATTTTTCAAATATGCTCCATAAACTCTGGTTGTCTGCAGAGAGGACACGTAGAACAAAATCATAACCTGTTAAGTAAGGCAGTTATTAAAATGTGTTGAAGCTCTCAGAGGAAATCCGTCAGAAATCCATCAGGCAGGCGTTTATCTGTCAATAACATATATTTCACTGAAGAGGGATTAATAAGTGAGTTTAAAAACATACTAACAAGATGAACACATTTTCAGGAAAAAAAAAAGAGAAGAACCGCGGAAAATAATTCAACAGCGCCATCAAGTGGTCAAAAAGCGAATTACATGCTGATCAAGCGACTTCTATTTGTTTCCCAAAACAATCTCATGCTGCGTCTCAATTCCACAGTAACAGCTTATAACATATAATATAACATGTATTACAACATATAATCTATATATTATAAAATATAATATAACGTATATCATATAATATAACATGTATTATAACATACCGTATATGGCATGTATTATAAAACATATATATAGCATGTTTGATAAAATATAACAGGTATTACAACATATAACATATTATAACACATAACATAACATGTATTATAACATATAATATGACATGTATTCTTACATATACTATAACGTATAATATAACATGTATTATAACATATAATATAATAGTATATTATAATACAACATATTATAACATATAATATAAGCCAAGGCAAGGCAAATTTATTTCTATAGCACCATTCAAACACAAAGGCAATTCAAAGAGCTTTACACAAACAAAATGCATTAAAACAACATTTAAAAGACAATAAGAACAAAATAAAGCAGCATTTAAAAACCAAGTNCAAAATGCATTAAAACAACATTTAAAAGACAATAAGAACAAAATAAAGCAGCATTTAAAAACCAAGTGTGAAATATGATAAAGTAAAAAATGAAATAAGGCAAAATGAAATAAAATAATCTATAGTGCGGTTGCAGTGTGAGAATAAATAATTGGCCCCAGATGGAGTTGCAGTGCAAAGCTTAATTAAAAGCAGCATTAAAACGAAAAGTTTTAAGCCTGCTTTAAAAGAGTTTATGGTTATACTATTTTATAATAATGGTTATAATAACATGTATTATAACATGTGTCATATGCTATATTATAATATAACATATACTGTATTATAACATATAATATATATTGCCATATCAATAATTCAGTGTTTTTGCAGTGAGTGTGCATTAAATAAGCTGTTTAACAGGAAATGACATGACTTTGAAAAGCTACATACATACGCAGTATGATGGGATAAAAGGTCAAAGGTCAAATAACTCATCCTGCGGTACTAAACTGAGATAATATAGATATATATTAGCCCAAAGTTAAGAAACCACATCATCAAATCACACTCATCTTTCATATCTACAGCCTGTAATTAAAAATAATGTGAACATTACATCACAATAGACGTGACGCTCAGAATGTAATTATTAATAAAATCTGTGTCTATTATAGACAATGTGTCACTACTTTAACATTGTTTTCTTCATGGTACCTGATTTTAAACAGTAACTCACTCAAAGTTCTGCTGTGATTATGTCACAGTTTGGGGATTTGTTGACTTCTGCTGCAACTAAAACACCACAAAACACCATCACCTGTTGTAGCTTCAATACGCCACGTCCCTGCACACGCCTGCATCTTACACCCCCCCACATCCACCACCCCTCACATACAAATACACACGCACACACACACACCCCACATCCCCCACTCACATCCACACACCTCCCATCTCAGTAATCCACACAGGTCAATTTCACACAGAGCATGTGAGCGACAGGAACACATACACACACACACACACACACACCGTGATATTTATCTGGTGTCGCCGTGCTTTGCTGCTTGTGTCATGTTCTCTTTTCTGGCGGCGTGGGACAGATTCCATCCCGCTAAGCTGGAACTCCCACTTGGCTGCAGCCTGAGCGCGGCGGCCTGACGGGGAAATGAGAGCAGGTAGAGACATCAGGGATCCGGTGTCACATGACTTCACTGGAATCAAACCAGCAACCTTTTTTTGGCTGCAGGAAAGGCATCCAGATCACCAAACCACCGTGATACTTGCGTGTGCGTCTGTGTCACTGATTTTGATTGTTAATGAAGTCATCAAATTTATTTATAATATAAAGCAATTCGTAAAACAAAATGTTGACCAAAGTGCATGCACAGTAATGAAATATGAATAAAAACCAGAAATGTTATATATCTATATACAGAAACAAAACTATACACACACATGCATACCTAAGTAAAGTATAAAAAGAGTTTGAAGTATAAAAAAATAAGATATTTAATCATTTACATAATAAAATAATAATAATAATAATAATAATAATAATAATAATAATAATAATAATAACATTTATAAAGCATATATCCNAATAATAATAATAATAATAATAATAATAATAATAATAATAATAACATTTATAAAGCATATATCCCAAAACTCCAGGGAATGTACATGAAGTGTCGACAGCCTTATTCTTAGAATTTTTATGAATGACTAATTGCTCATAACATGTCATAATAATTGGGTAAAATCTGCGCATGTGCAAAGTCTGACATTTTACAGACATATTTGACCTCAGAATTTATTGTTAGGAAATATCAGGTTTCTTTGTAAACTGTTGTGTCTGATTTTAGAATTACTGCAATAATTTTCTATATATTTTGATAGTTGTTTGATTTGATAGAATTTAGAACGCAATTTCAGATAGAATTTGCTGCTAGTGATTTATTTTGCACTGCAGGTGGTAAACATGTCCAGCACGTCCAAAATGATCTCTCGATCAATAAACACAGCCTCAAAACACTTCTGCCTAAAATATCCTTTTCAAGCTGTAAGATTGGTTAAAAGGTCACTTAACTAAAACTTCAAATTAAGTTACTAAAACTCATAATAATTATGTACAAGCAGACTGTGGAGTATAAGAAACATTTAGTCTTCAGAAGTTTCTTCTGTTAAAGTTTTTCTTTCCTTTCCTTTCCTTTATTAGGATCCCCATTAGCACCAGCTTACGCATTGGCTATTCTTCCTGGGGTCCAACACACACACAGAATACATACACAATACATACAATATATACAATACACCACCCACCACAGAACAAACAAAAGCTCAATTTCCTAAAATTAATAATTCAAAAAGAAAATTCGAAGAGAAACAATTATCACAGTTCAACAAGATATCAAACAAACATAAAATCAGAAATCTACACAAATCTAAGGGTAAAGTATCTTTTCTGAATTCATTACATCCAAATTACTGCTGTCCTTTCAGATGCTGTTTTAACAAAGTTTTGAACCGATCCTTGTCATTCTCTTGTATTATATGCACTGGCAGTGAATTCCAGATGACCATGGCTCTGTACATTACTGTGCTCTGTAACATATTTGTTTTAGATTTAGGTAACCTGTACCTTTTATCTATTGCATAACGTGTTTCATAACTATGCTGAAAAAACTGAGACAATAACTGTTCATATAATATTCATATTCTTGATATTTTACGTCATACCTGCTGAGGAAAATATCTCTCTACCCATATTTCTTCCGTTTTGGGAGTTTTTCCTGTCTTCTCAGAGGTCAGGAACCGATAATGTGCGGCTCTGTAAAGCCCTTTGAAGTGCTGGATGTGATACTGGACTGTTATTAAAGGACCATGCCACCCATTTTGCATGTTTGAGCCTAATACCTTCAATTTTCATACACGTAATGTTACTGACAATCATCTCCAAAGCATACTACTGGAACGGTGAATTAAAAATGTTTTTCCTACCTTCCAGACCTCCACTGGTTTCAGTTCATTCTGCTATTAAAATCAACTTGTTGATACTGTAAACGTTCTTGGGATAGGTAATCCATCATCACCAACAAGACGTGTATTCAAGTTTTTTTAGAAGTTATGTAATTTTAGCATTTAAGCACAATAATAAGTGTGGAGTGAATGTATGCCTCCACCAGAGAAGACCTGCGTTTATGGAAAAATTTAAAGGACCGTGACTTCATAAGGCTGTGTAACTATTAGCAGGAGAACCATGGATTTTTTTGAAAATTGAATATATTAGGCTCAAACCTGCAAAATGGCTGGCATGGTCCTTTAAAGGTATAAGAAACACTTAAAACAGCTCAGAGATCTGTTAAAGAGGAGTTGTGTAATAACACTCATGGAGTCAAAAGAGCCTCTGACTGCTTCCTCAAAGCGTCTGTTAGCATCTGTTAGCGTCTGTTAGCATCTGAGGGCTTCGACAGCGAGCTAACAAGGCTGTGAAAGAAAAGCTCAGATCAAAAGTATTGATTTCGCACGGAGTTTTGGCCTGCAGCCTCAGAATGTTTCATGAGTTTACCCAGGGCATCTCCTCCCTCTGATTATGAGATCCATGTCACATTACTATTATAATTGCACAGCCATATATATATATATATATATGTATGAGTAACGTCGTCCCCTGTGCACTTGGACTATTTCTGACCCACGATGCACTTAATCTGCCGCTCGCTGACAGGGACAAATTTACACGTCCTGTTCACTCTGAGATGCTCCTGGTGCCTGGCGTGCCTGCAGTCCTCTGGGACTCGTACCTGTCTGCTGAGCACGTCTGATGCTGCAGAAAGCTCCGCGGCTCAGCTTAGCTCCCACCTGTTTCCCTGCTTCTCATGTTGTCTTCATTGTAAAAGCCCAGCAGGGTTCAGATTTTACACAAAACTCCTTTTTCTCCCATCCTCCTCTTTGTTTCTGTTGGGTGAGACAGTTTCATTGATCCAACGCTCACAAAAGCTGCATTCCCGTCCCCAAAGAACTATATTTTATTTAAGCATTTCTGACAAGAAAGTTCATTAAGATAATGCCATATTGTTTAATTGTGATCATAAAGAAGTAGAAATTGCTTTGGAGATGTGCAGGATTACAAAAGGCCTAAAATAACTTTACTGACTGAACTCAACTGAACAACTATTACATATATTAGTAATAAGAGGACTAAATTTTGACTAAAGTCTAATGTAGCGATGTATAGCAATGATCAATAAGTAATACATCTATTTAATGATCAGTATAAAAATCGTTTGTAGTGATACTCTGATAGCAAAACTATACAAATTTTTACTTTCTCAGAGTAAAAACTAGCCACAGATTCTTTTGTTGTATTACATATTTTAACTGCAAACTAATGTATTTGTCAGAGGAGTAAACACTAAAAATTAAATATTTTAGTTAGTTATTTCAGTTTCCTTGTTAATCTTCAACCGTTGCGAAACTGTCCAATAAGAGAAATGATCGTGTCAGATGTGATATTTGTGACTGTGTGTGTGTGTGTGTGTGTGTGTAGCTGCAGCAAAGAGGATGTGGTCATATTACTTTGTTACACATTCCACTCATACAGCTCCACCCCCACCCTGCTTTTGAAGTATATCTCCATAACAGCCATAGTATACAGTTTTCTTGGAGGCCATATAAGCATGTCAACCCCCCACCCCTCACTTTCTCCTCCACCCTTTCCATGTTATGAAAGTCAAACCAGCTCCATCAGATGCAGCAATGCTAGCTTCCCGCGGTGCAAAACTTTGGCAGGATTCAGGCTGAGCAGACAGACAGATGACGTCTTACTTGTTTACAACCGGCAGACGTCCACTTTAGGCTCACAGCACCCCACTCCCACCCTCACCCCAACCCTTCCTACCAACGTCTGCTGACGTTGTCGCTCTCTGATGTTTTTGTTTGGAGATCGTAATCTGATATGAATAACTACCTGGTTTTGGAATTTGTCAGTTCAGTAAAATCCCAAATCTCTGACCTGGTTAAATCTGCTATGATAAGTGTGGATGTTAAAAACTGTCCACCTCTTCAGCTAATTTATGAACAGCCTCTGGTAAAACAGGCTGGAAAGTCGTGTCTGACACGGAGAGTTCCAGATTTTACCTTCAGAGTCCTGCCATGCTGACTGTGTGTAAAGACTCTAAACCCTATGTGTGTTACTGGCTCTGTGTGGGTGTGGGTGTGTGATGGAGCATGCATGGAGGGGGGGGGATGATGTATTTTTATGCTGTTGGTTTTGGTTCTACGTATTATTTGTCCTGCTTATGCTTGCTCGTTTTTGTGCTGTATTATGCTTACTTGGTATTTTGGAGACCAACACAAATTGCCCTATATGGGACAAATAAAGTATATCTTTTCTTAGCTTAGCTTATCTTATCTTCAATAAAAAGACAAAGCTAACCTTTTCCACATTGATTCAACAACACTTGTAGACAGCAAATATGAAACACAGAAAGTTTAAAGGGACATGCTCTGCTTTTTGTTATTTTCCCTTATTTTCATAGAGTAATATTGGTAGAAGTTGAATAACACTAGAAGTACATCTTACTAAGATAAAACCATAGATCCTGAACTGCCCTGAAAGCTTCATTTTTGATTATTCCTTAACTTATGTAACATTTTGATGTTAACCTGAAGATATTTTGGGGATTTGTCATTCATGTTTTATAAAAGAGGGAGAATTTTGTTTAGTTTGAAAAATGGGGAAAAGCCCATAAAACAATTCAAGTGAAAAACTAAGTGAATATACTGGTCAAACTTCAGTAAAATCTCAGTCCAAAACCTCAGTCTCAGAACATATATTACTATTAATTCAATAAACAAATGACAGAAATGTGTAAAATAAGCATAAAGTGCATAACTAATTCACTGATGCTTAAATAACACAATGCAATATTAAGCCTGTGTCAGTCAAAGGTGCAGGAATTTCATTTCATTTATTTCGTTCATGCGTTCATGCACACATACAAAATAACAACCCCTAGCACATACACGCATTCCATGAGCAAAAGGAGCAGGAAGAAGAACAAAGTCTTATAAGTACCTGCCCCTTTCTTCACGACACACATAAACTCTAGCTTTATGTAACAAAACTTAAATGAAGATGGTCTACCCTTTACTACATTGTAGTATCACTGGAATCACTGCAGAAACCACATTTATATATATATACAGTACATAATTTGTTAAAATAGTACCAAAATTACAGAAGTCCTCTCTGATGTCACCAACCTCAAACACCACACCAGAGAATACCAGCCCCTGACTTTCAGTTTTACAGGTTTAAACGTAAAAGTCATAAATGTAAGAGGTTGAAGGTGTTCAGTGTTTTCGGATCTGCAGATCGTTTGCTCTGGTCTGAATCAGACTAAACTGTTCCAATGCTGCATCTGCTGCTTGTTTCGGTTCCAAACAGGAAAACATCCAGTCACAGAATATACAGTTGAGACCAAAAGTTTACGTACACCGAGACTAAAGATATTCAAAGTCAGTTTTTCATGACACACATTTCATGTATTTCCTGCGTTAAGTCATTTAAGGTATCTACTTTATTTCCTGCGAGGTCATTTTAAAATCATAGCTAAGAGACAGATTTATTTAAATTTTTATTTACTATATCGCATTTTCAGTGGGTCAGAAGTCAAATTAAGACTCGTTACGTCCAGTCATTCGATAAGCCACTCAGCGGTTTTCACAGGAAACTCAGTAAATACAGTGAGGAGGAGCATCTCTCCATTAAAGGACCACACTGGTGAATTTGCATGTTTAAACCCCATATATATATACAACTCACATAAATGCATACGTATTATGTTACTGGCAATCAGTTTCCAAAAGACAAAACTGTATTTAAGTTTTCCTGTTATTTTTTAAATCCCATAATTTTTTCAAAATCACATGTTCAGGTGATACATCCATGAAGCTGCATCAATCAGAAATACAAAGTTGACAGAGCTGCACACCAAAGTAGCATCGGAGCTAAAACTCCTGACAACTTTAGATGTGGTTTCACCTACGCTTGATGAGAGAAACACCACAAAATTAACTCATGGAAGATTTTTAAAACTTTAATGGACAGAGAATCAACAAAAATGTGGAAGGGAACACATTAGTGGCGGCAGATGAAAGATTAGAGAACTTTTCTACTCAGAAGCTCTTGAGGAAACCACTTAACTCCTAATGCTTCAGAAAGCTGTATATATGGATATATGTGAAGCAGCAAGGTGTTTATGCTTGTTGAAATCAAGATGAAGATAAAAGGGACTCGCTGGGATAGGCTCCAGCCCCCTCGTGACCCTCAACAGGACAAACGGGTTTAGAAAATGGATGGATGGAGNGGGATAGGCTCCAGCCCCCTCGTGACCCTCAACAGGACAAACGGGTTTAGAAAATGGATGGATGGAGGATTATGTGTGAAGAAGCTCAGTCAAAGGTCCAAATGAAGACATGCAGCCACCCAGCAGGGTGCCACAAGCAGACTTGGACGATGGATTGCTGCAGATGAGTATTGTTCAGTCTGCTGAAGAAAAACAGGCTGGATTTATCTGCTGCCTCCATTCCAGAACCACCAGAGACCACGTACAGGAGGAGATCTGAGTCTGTAAATATCTTCAGGGGTTTAGTGAAAAGAAATGGATGAACTATTTCAGCTGGCCTAAACAGAGGACATGCAAAGAAAGAATGGTGCTTGTGGCTTCATTTGTCTCAACACGGGAAACCTCACATGGCCCTGACACGGAAAGGACCGACAGTCGCTGTTTCTCGATGTTGTAGGAGGTGTTAGATGGATGTTCTTATATTTACCTCCACCTCCAGCAAGTAGGCAGAGTTAAAGAACTCATGCACAAAAATCAAAAAAAAAAAAAAAACAACACAGCACCATGCACATAATGATTTATCATGGGTAACTGATGCTTGTTAATTCTGTGTCAGATCTATTTTAACTGTTTTGAGCACAAGAGTGTTTCTTTGGACAGTAATCCTGGTTTAGTGCTCACCACATGTATGACACGACAGATGAATGGCCGTGATGGTTTGAAGGTATAAATATTACTCAGGATGAATCATTTGTGTCATTCCAATCAAAAAACTAAGATCAGAATTAAGCTGCTGGTCTACTTCAGGGGTTCTCAAATACAGATTTTAAAGGTCCACAAAGAAAAAGCTCCATTTATTAAGGTTGGGCAAGCCAGGGTAGGATTGGGATCCTAATTTTTACCGGGAATATAAGGTGTTGGGGGGGGGGTNTTGGGGGGGGGGTTGCTGACAAAACTATGCTATCAACTCTCAATCTCTCAAATATCCTAACGCTGCATCAAATATCCTAACGCTGCATCATTCCATCGTTGTCATGGAGATGACAGGATGCTGAATGTGACTGGACCAAACCAAAGCAGAGCAGACATTCTCACACAGACAGTGCAGCAGTCGGACATTTGGTTTCGCTTCAAAAGCAGAGAATTTTCACTTGTTGAGTCATAGCGATGTCTCACAGATAATACAAATAATACATATGAAAAGTGGAATTTGCTCAGAGTCTGGAGACAGTTGTGGTTCAGTCTGGTTCCGGATTTTGAGGATGATTGGTCTACTTGAAGCCAGCATGTTCCATCAGGAAGTGGCACGTCAAATGAGCTGTACTCCCCCAATGCGTCTGATGATGCAGTACCAGCAAACAGT
Source organism: Lucifuga dentata (assembly GCA_014773175.1). NCBI lineage: Eukaryota > Metazoa > Chordata > Actinopteri > Ophidiiformes > Bythitidae > Lucifuga > Lucifuga dentata. The sequence goes on from VXCM01004789.1 coordinate 51,803, forward strand.
AAACCTGCTGAAGATCTGTACCAACCTACTGTGTTTCGTACTGCAGTCCAGAAGGCCAGTGAGATCCAGGGACTCACAACTAACGACAGTCACAACACGTGTGCTGTAAAAAAGAATTTGCACCCACAGACCATACTGTGGGACAGTACCTACAGCCCAACATTGGCAACGTTGCCTTGACCAGAACTCACCTTCGGTGGGCTCCATGACACCAGAATCTGTCTTGTTTACTGTCAGCCCATGAGCAGGCGTGGCACTGGTGAATGCCGTGCTGCCTGTTGGTACTCCTGCTGCCCTGCTGGTGGAAGTGACATGGTTTGGAGAGGCAATCACCACCACAGTTCTGGTGGTCATTGCTGGTAACCTGACAGCAACATTGATGATTCGCTGACAAATGTTGCCAAACTTTTCTGCAGAAGCATGAAGAACTTAGGATTCTGCAGCTTATTCTCATGCAGCACCTGTTAAAGCAGAATGTCCAGAATGTCCTAACCTTAACCCTGACCTTTGACCTTGACCTGCCAACCTCTCACCCACTGAGCACCTGTGGGACCAGTTCGGCAGAGCGGTTGCACTAAGACGCACCCAACTGGTAACTTTCCATCTGATGCAGAAACTAGAAAGCTGCTCTACAGCCTCATGACAGGTAAAGGGCACCGTGACAGACGCCATGTTGCTGTATTCTCCTGTATGTACTGTAGCATTACTGGAACAACTGCAGTTTGATAAATCTATGATCATGTTTTTCTGGTATGAAATAATCAGTTTTTACAGACAGCTTCGTCATGGAGGCCTGCTGAAGCCACGCAGACATCACCTTCCCCCTTCACAGACGCAATATACTGTACATCCTGCCCCATTCTTCCTGCAGTCCACACACACACACACATCAAGAACCATGTGAAAGATAACATTCACTTTAACATATGGATGAGCACCCAGGAACCCCTCAAGACTTCCTGCTGTGACCCTCTCCCCGTTTAGTCGTAAAGCCTGCAGAACAGATACTGTAAGGTAATGGACGAAACTTTAGATTCCTCTGAAGTCCTGGATGCCATGGTAACAAAAGTTTCACCTTAGAGGGACTTGGTAACACTTTGATCTTTAAAGCTCCTCTGCATAAAGACAAGAACACCAATGGCCACTCCTATCTGCATTTGATCACCTCACAGACTCCTTCTCCAAACTGGCTCCAGAGTGTCTGCAAGCCATTCTCACAGAATTAAGGACATTTCACTGCAACGCCAAATAAGACTCTTAATTCAGAATCTATGTAGAAAACAAGAAGATATCTGAAGTTACAATAATGTTTAGAGTCATTAAATGAGTTGTCATCTCTCTCTCTCTCTCTCTCTCTCTCTCGATGCATTAAACTATGTTTAGACATTGAAATTCATTGTCATTTACTACACGCTTTTGTTGTACTTGTATTTTGTGTTTATTTAGTTAAAGGATTTAGTTTTATGTGTTACATTTCTCCAACATACTTCTTAAATCACAGAACATCACATTGTAATTTTATGGTCCATTAAGTTCACACAAAATCTATTTTAACAATCTAAGCTTTTGTTTTATCTTCGTAATGTTTAGAATACTTGCACTGATGTAGAAATAGATTACATTTCGTAATAGATTTCGTAATAGAGTGTTTTAGATGTTTAGATTTTGTGATAAATTCCTATTAGACAACAAAAGAGATGATTTATTTGTGTAACATGGTTTTACTTGTGTCAGCATGTCATACTGTGAGTTACCATGTGAAAATTCTATGTATCATGCTTTGACAATGGGAAATGAGTGGATTTAGTATAAGTTGTGTTTCTGTAATATCACAGAGATTAAGCTGCTTCGAGCTGTTTGGCTGCCTTCTTGACATCATCAGGAAGCTCCTATAAGAACAAAGCATGGGCGTGTTCTTCACAATGCACGGAAGGGCTTTTCTGTTTAAAACTCCACGCAGCCATTGTCCGATCTCTTTTTTTTGGATCCCGCTCTCTTTTGTTGCTCTCTTTCTCTGGACCTCTTTCGCTCCAGGGCCTCTCTGGCCTCTCTTGGCCTTCCTATCTCCAAGCTGTGTGGCGGCTCTCTTCTCTTCTCTTCTCCTTTCTCACCATGCTGCTAAAACTCCGGCTAGTGATTCTTTATTTTAAAGTAATCTCAAGTAATTTCATTAGCTGCTCTAAGAAGTTTGTGCCTGAATAGTGACTTCATCCAAAGCTATTCAGTTTTAATTACAGTTAGCTCACATTAGTGCTGCACCATCACTTGTCTCGGCTCTACTGATCACATTGGGTAAACTCCAGCACTGCAACTTGGTTCGACCTAAGTCCAGCTCCCGGCTCCAGCTGTTCATCGAGACGTGCGCTGACTCGGCTCCAAAGGAAGACTCGTTTGTCCAGACCTGTGGCCTGCCCACCGTGGATCGACACCTGAATCCTGAGGACTGCCTGCACGCACCACGTGGTGACTTCAGCCAAGACATGACCCATGCTGGATTCATCCGAAGACTGGCGATCCGACCTTTCCACACCATTGGAGTGATCAGGCCCAACGTAAGATCTTGTCTTTGCCGATGTTAAAGTGATGCAGCCTAACTACGTTATTTTCCCATTTCCATATCTTTTTTTTACTAACCATTTTCTACATTTATAATTCCCGTACTAATAACTCCGTAAAGTAAAGCTAGACTCAGTCAAAATTAGAATAGGTTAGGATTTTATTTTGAAAATCCACCAGTTTTCCGTTGTCAAGCCTGGTTTTTCATATCTCACATAATATCTACCTCATTTTTATATTATTTTATTTCTCATCTGTAAATAAACGTTAACCTGTGCAATAGTACTTTGTTTGCCTGTTTCAGTTCGGAGAAGAAATCACTGAATGAGAAAAGAATTAACTCCTTTCAGATTTGAGCCGGAATATTAATTTAAGATCTGAGACTGAATATTAATTAAATAATCAAAATATTAAGTTTGAACGACTTAATTTTCCACATAATGTGGAAGGTGTCCAATTTAAATAAGGTTAATATTTCGTTATTGAAATTACGATCTTAACATTGCAACTTTGCATACCATTGCTTTACCTTAATTAATTATCTGTAGCATACTACTGATACGCTACAGTACTATAGATAACTTTCTGCTTCTCACAGTCTCACCTGCCAAATACTGCATTAGAATTACGACTCTATCCATAAAAGTCCTGGCATGTTTGAGCAGAGACTTTACGGCACTTTGCCATAAAGGAGAACAAAAGCAGCACTTTAACAGATCCATGTCTGAAAGAGTTTGTGACTCTTTACTGTAGTGTACACAATTGTGAAAAAACGGAACATTTAAATGCTTATTGTGTTTCCGACATGCACCACTTCATTTCACAGCAGTGCAGTGCAGGCTAGTGGTGTGATTCACATGGGGTCCAGTGTGGAAAATTCACCAATTAGAATTAAATGTCCAAAATATGACAAAATAAGACCCAATAGTCACTGCAGTCATTCAGCTAATTATTACTGAACAAGCCAAAAATATAAAACCCACCTCTGGTAACTGTGAATAAAATATTACACATGCGAGTCAAAGTTTCCACACTTGTGACATGGATCTTAAATTAATAAATCTATATGACCATCATTTAGGCTGGAATCCTCAGTTGATAGAAAATGAATTCATCCCATTTAACAATTTTGACAGTTTGTTAATCTAAAGCCGAGAGTTAAAATACAACAAATCCAACCTGCTAAAATCTTATCTTCCTGACTGACGTTTGCCAAAAAATACATGACTCCAGATGGATCTTTGTGAGAAAGTTCTTTCTTCTTCCACCAGATTCTGCAACATCTGTGATATTGCTGTATGACAATCATCTTAGACGTTAAACCCTGCAGGTCTTTTCAAGTTGCCGGTTGGACTCCCGGTGTCTCTCTGACCTGTTGTCTTCTGTCTTGTAGCTTTGATGGACGTCCTGATTTCATCAGGTGCTGCACTTTCCTCTTCTTAATGATGGACTTAACGGAGCTTCTAGGTAGATTCAGAGCCTTGGAAATCTGTTTCTATCTGATGAGGGTCCTTCCACAACTTTGTGACGGACTTGTTGCTGCTGTCGTTGTGTTTGACTTCACTTCCTGTCTGAAGGACCAATCAGCTGCTTTTATTTCAGTTGTCAGGTTAACTGCTGTGATTCCAAACATGTTGGACAGTTCAGTCATCATGTGATCTAGAAGGTGATTTGAAGCAGGAGGTTGTTCCTGAGATACTTTAAGTGATGCTACATTAAAAGATGATGGTGTATACTTATCAAACTTAGATACTGATGTTGTTTATTTTTAATTAATGCAGGAAACTTTTTCAAACTGATTTTTCATTTTGAAACTGTTAATTATTCTGTGCAGATTATTAGGAAAAATGTGGATTTGTTGCATTTTAATTCTCAGTTTTAGGTTAACAAAATGTTAAATGGGGATGAAGTCATTTTCTAGCTGCTGTAGATACACATCATCTCTCTGACAAAACAAACAACGATAAAGTGTGTGTGTGTAATTAAGTGTGTATGTGTGTGAATGTGTGTATGTGTGAGTGTGTGTGTGTGTGAGTGTGTGTGTGTGTGTGAGTGTTTGTGTGTGTATGTGTGTGTGTGTGTGTGTATGCGTGAGTGTGTGTGTGTATGTGAGTATGTGTGTGTGTGTGTGTGTGTGTGTGTGTGTGAGCAGCAGATGAGGAGGCCCACAGTGTGTAACATAGGTCTAAGCTCCGCCTCATTCCTGAGGTTTATGTCTGACAGATGGATGACGCCACGTTTAGAGTTCAGCTGTTGTCAACTGCTTCCACAGAGAATCTGAGGGTAAAGCTGCATGAAGCTCCACCTCTCCACTTCAGCATCTCCACCTCAGCATCAGCTCTGACACCACCTAAACTACTCCTCACGGCCATCTTCTTCCTCATGCCCATCCTCTTCCTCACTATGTTCTCTTGCTGTGTTTGCATGCAGCTCTGCACGGCGCTGCAGGCTGCTGTGTTCAGAACCAGCAGGATCCAGCATGTTCCATACATGGATAGGAATGGGATGTTGCTTACATTGCCTCCATCATGTGTGTGATGTGTATGACGTAAAAAGTGAAGCATGTGTGTTTCTACATGGAGTTTGTGTGTAAACAGCCTTCAGCATGAGGCTCGCCATACTTCATACGTTTAATTTAGTAAAGGTTACAGATGGTGCTAGCATTCTGCTTTTAAATGGAAGTCACAGCTTTCAGCAACACCTATTCTCATGTTTTTTTTATTTTTATAAATGAGTAACTATAGAAACTAGAAGACACGCCTCCACCAAGGCAGAAAAAGCCTGTTTTTGAACAGGTCAGAGGATTCCTCCAGCCTGCACGGCTTCCTGCTGCCCTACAGAGAACTACTGCAATAATAAAGGACTTCCATGATTTATTTATCATAAAACAAAAGTTTTAAAATGTATCTGGACTAAACTGCACTTTTGACTTCTTAAATTACATTTTTAATGGACATTTTACCTTAAAGGACCATACCATCTGTTTTGCATGTTTGAGCCTACTATATTAAATTTTCATACAAGTAACGTTACTGACAATTAGTTGCCAAAGCATACTACTGGAACGGTGAATTAAAAATGTTTTTCCTACCTTCCAGACTTCCATTACTTTCAGTTCATCCTGCTATTAAAATCAACTTGGTGATACTTGAAACGTTCTTGGGATAGGTAATCCATCATCACCAACAAGATGTGTATTCAGGTTTTTTTNNTGACTTCATAAGGCTGTGTAACTATTAGCAGGAGAAACATGGATTTTTAAGGTGGGTGTATCACTTGAATATTTGATTTTGAAAGATTAAGAGATTTTGCAAAGCTTTTCAGGAAAGCTGAAATATGGTTTTATCCTTTGAGAAATGATTGTCAGTAATGTAACATGTATGAAAATTGAATATATTAGGCTCAAACATGTAAAATGGTGGTATGGTCCTTTAACCATGATATGAAATGTGTAAAGGGGCTTTCAGCTATAAAATTAACAATCCTCAATATGTTCCTACATGCAGCTGAATCAAGAGAAATTCATGTCTGGTTTTTCTTTTAGTTAGTTTTTATCTTTTGGTTAATAATATAGTTTCTGTCTGAGTTCTGAGTATTTTTGAATTAATTTGCAGTTTTATCCAAATCTCTGGTGTGAGACTTGGCAAATAACACGGATCCTGATTCTTGTTACTGGGGGTCCAGGTAAGCCTCCTTTCATGGCCCTCCAGTCACAGCGTTTTACCAGCAGACCCCTGTGGCTTAACCCCCTCCCCCGCACCCCTCTGCATGCTGACAGGTGGTNTGTGTGTGTGTGTGTGTGTGTGTGTGTGTGTGTGTGTGTGCACGCGTGTGTAACAAGTGAACAGGTGTCGCTTTGTGACTCAGCCAAGAGAGGAAGCAACAAGCAGAAAGGAAAGAAAAAGAATGCTGCTAATTACAGTGTGAGCATTCTGTTGTCATCTGAAACTGCTTTTGCATTAAAACCCTGCCTGAGTGTGTGTGCTCGTTTGACNACACACACACACACACTCACACACATACCCCAACTTTACTTTTTTTTTCACAAACTTTTCGTCTCATTTATCAGTGCTGTCTTTGGTTTAGCAGTAAATTTTACATTGTTTTTCCTACCTTCCAGACTAATATAGGTTTCAGTTAATTCCAACACGCTATAAAAATCTATTTGTAGAGACTCAAAACACGCTTGAGATAAATAATCCATCACAGTGAACGACATGTCTATCAGTTTTTTTTTGCTGAAGTAACTTTATTTAATGATCCAACATGGAGCTGCACAGAAGACGATGTATGACTCCGCCAGAAAATATAGTTCCCGGAGAAGATGTTTTTACAGAGAAATTAAAATGAGAGTCCTTCTACAATCATGCATAAGTGTTAGAAGGAGAAACATAGAATTTTTAGGTGAGTGTATCACCTGAACATTTGATTTTGAGAGATTAAAAGATCTGAAAAAAATAACATGAAAACTAAAATACAGTTTTATGTTTTGGAAATTGGTTGTCAGTAACGTAACATGTATATGTTAATATTGGGCTCAAACAAGCATGATCACCGGTATGGTCCTTTAAAGTCAATACAAGCTGGCAGTAATTAGTGTGTGTGTGTGTGTGTGTGTGTGTGTGTGTGTGTGTGTGTGTGTGAAAATGGTCTCTTCACACTTGCAGGCATGTCTACATTGTTTAACAACGTGCTGAATATGGCTGATGAAGCAGGAACTCAGCTGATGTCTTTTTTTTAAAAATTGAAATGTTTTTTATTATTTTTCAAAATAACCATACATTCACCTCACAACAGGCACACACAAACACTAACAATATACAAGACCCNCCCCCCAAAAAAAAGAAATTATGCTACATCTTTTATAGAAAACAGAAATTTAGCCCATATTTCATGTAATCTCTTACATGAATCCTTGCAATCAGGGCTTCATAAGAATCATGTCTGTCATTAATTTTATCCACTCTGTATGTTCAGGCTTGATTTGAGATTTCCAACATCTCAAAATAATCCTTGCCACATATATAAATCCTGCAAGAGATTCAGGCAGTGTCTTACGTATACAATCTCCAAGAATTTTAATTATATTTTTCCAAAATGGTAAAACAAAGGAACAGTCCAATATTAAGTGAAGGAAGGTTTCAAGCTGATGTCTTTAATCGTCTATGCCAAGCGGCTACGAAACGTTCAACACAGCTGAATATATTGAGTGGCCACAGAAAATGTCCACACCAACTGAGCGCGCTGGCGTGAGATTCAACTCAGAGAGCAAAATAATATACAATCAAAGGCACAGTTCATTATTTCTGACTTTCCCTACATTCCAAACCAGACTCATTCATCAGTGGCAGCATGAAACCATGGAGACTCTGCAAAGAACCAAACGAATGAACAGTGCTGCTTTCTGCAGCCCATCAATCACCATTCACTGTTTATGATTCCCCAAAATCACATCTCACCTGCTGGGTGATAAGACAGGAAGTCACATGCATAACAACCACTGTAGCATCTATACATCTATACAGTGGTGTCACTAGGGTTGGTGTCATCTAGTGTGTGTGTGTGTGTGTGTGTGGGTGGTGGTGGTGGGGATGTTGGTGAAAAATGTGTTGAAAAACGACTTTGAGCTTACTGGAACTGGCCAAAACATGCACCAGACAACATAAAGGGCCTTACAAGCCTTACAAGCTGCCCGCCTAAATTAAAGGACCATACCACCCATTTTGCATGTTTGAACCTAATATACTGTATTCAATTTCATACGTTACATTACTGACAGTCATTTCCTAAAGGACAAAACTGTATTTCAGCTTTCCTGATATTTTGCTAAATCTCTTAATCTTTCAAATCAAATATTCAAGTGATACACCCACAGGAAAGCTGATTGTCGGTAAAGTTACGTGTATAAAAATTGAATATATTAGGCTCACACATGCAAAAGGGTGGTATGGTCTTTTAAAGCAGATATCAGAGGATATTAGCATGACTGATGCACCATCCTCATGGCCATTCCCAAACATACCCGACCTGAAGATTTATCACCGTTTCATGGCTCAGACCAGCACAGCCATGTCTGCTCTTTGCTTGGACTAAAAAGCTGCTAAAACCTGGGATGACTCTGGTGGAGAATCAGTCAGGATCCTCCATGTTTATACAGCTCAGCAGGATGATCTCATGTTACTGGATGGCCTCAGAGGAATGACAGGCCATTAGAATGGAGCAACCATATCTATTTGCTGTACTTGCCACATTTGGATTTGGCCCAAAAATCACTTCTTGGATTTGTTTGTGTATTCTTCTCCTAAGGCAGCAGTGTTAACTAATAAATTAATTCACAATATTTTGCCTTGACCAGAGGAACTCGTCAGGGCTGTCCTTAGACAGTCCTTTTTGCCTTGGTAATGGAACCCCTGTCAATAATGCTCAGAACGCTCAATGCTCAATGTTTTCGTGGCATCAGAAGAATGGCAGTAGAATACAGAGCCTCTCTTTATGCAGATGATCTATTACTGTACATATTGGACCCTATATCATGCCTCTGACTTAGTGAGAAAGATAAATAGTTATGGTAATTTCTCAGGTTACAAATTCAACTTTGCTAAAAGCATGTTTCCCAATTAATGCTAAAGCAAAGCAAATCACTCAAACAGATCAGCCTTTAATATATCCAAATCAGGATTCAAATACCTAGGAATTAACATTACTCATAATTACACTGACTTGTTTGAAGCAAATTACACACCTTTGCTCAAAAAACTTAAATCTGACTTTGAAAGATGGGGTGCTTTATATTTGTCACTAGCTGGGAAAATCAACTGTATTAAGATGAAGGTGCTCCCTATATTTTTGTATCTATTTCAATGTCTTCCAATTTTCCTTACCAAGTCCTTTTTTAAATCAACAAACAAGCTGTTATCATCTTTTATATGGGCAGGTAAAAATCCTAGATTACGAACAGAACTCCTTGAAAGAGAAAGACAGAAAGGAAGGCTGGCAATCCCAAATCTAATGAATTACTATTGGGCAGCAAATTTGCAAAAGATTGTGAATTGGTTTCAGTCTCCAGACAGTGATTGGTGTTTAACAGAGACAAAATTTTGCACATCGTCATCACTCGCAGCATTAATTACCACAAAATTGCCCTTTTCACCATCACAGTTTACATCCAGTCCAGTCGTAAGTTCTGCTCTTAAGATATGGATCCAATTCAGACAAGCATTTAATCTTACTGATTTTTCAATTCAAAGACCCATTTGTAATAACCATCTTTTTCCAGCTGCCAAACTAGCCCACATATTCAGACAATGGCAAAAACAGGGCCTTGTGAAGTTTTCTGACTTTTATATAAACAGCACCTTTGCTAACTACAATGATCTTGCCAAAAAATTCAATCTGTCAAGGCACAATCTCTTTCGTTATTTTCAAGCATGGCATTTTATTCAAGCTCAAAGCTCTGAATTTCCTCAGCAACCTGTAAAATCAGGAGTAGATGCAATCCTGGAGACTGCTTTACATCTCAAGGGCCAAATTTCAAGCATATATAACACAATTATGTCACTCCACAATGTGACAACTGAAAATATTAACATGGAATGGGCTGAAGAATTAGGAATAGACATATCTAGTGACAGTTGGAATAGAGCTTTGAGCAAACTGAATGAAATCTCTTCTCATGCCCGTCTCAAACTAATACAGCTTAAAACTCTTCACCGAACCTGCTACAGCAAGGTTAAACTAGCCAAAAATTACTCAAATACAAACAAAATATATGAACATTGTCAAATTGCTGATGCAGATTTGTCTCATATGTTTTGGATTTGTTGTACACTGGGAAAATTTTGGCAGTCAGGCATTCAATTTAGACATTCAGCCCAATCCTGAGATGGCCATATTCGGCGTCCCAGGTGAAGACATTGCAATTACATACAATAAAGAAAATGCTGTTGCCTTTGCCACTTTACTAGCTCAAAGACGAATATTACTGGAATGGAAATCACCACGACCACCAAGAGCCTCAGTGTGGCTCAGCGATTTAATGCTGTGTTTGAAACTAGAAAAACATTAAATATACCATGAGGGGATTGCTCAAGAAATTCAACATGATTTGAAAACCAGTGATCACATATTTCAATCAGCTTGCAACCCTCACTTCAGAGGAACATGATAGGGTTCATGTCTGTCAGCACAAAATCTGGAATAGAACTACAATGACTACTCATACCATGTAATATGTATGTATGTATAATCATAACTTATCTATAACAAGTAATGGGGACCNCCCCCCTTTTTTTTTTTAAATTGCTGATCAGATTGGATGAAAAGGAGGAAAAAAAACACATTGTTTCAGAGTTCATTGTGATTGTGATTGTTGATGTTCTGGTTCATTAAAAATAAAGTTTAAAACAAAAAAAGAACGGAGCGACCAAACATTGCCTGCTGGTTACAGAAAAGATGATGCGGCCTCGTCTCGCCTACGTGTGCTACAGACAATTAGGCACCTTTACAGACCATAATCCACTGCAGGGTGAGAGCTATAATCAAATTCAAACGGAGCAGGATCAACACGAGTTCATGAGTAAGCTTCAGCTCTGCACATGAGTTCTATTTATGCTTTCCCAGCCAGTTAGAAGTTTTCACAAAGGCGGCATTTTAGAATTTGTGACATAAGTGATGTTAGAATAAATACATGAATAAATAAACAGGAATAAGTCCATTTAAAAATGTTTGTGACGTTTTTGTTTTGTTGAAAAAAGATTTTGAGCTTATTGGAATTGGTCAAAACATGGACCAGACAACATAAAGGGGATTTACCTTACAAGCTGCCCACCTGAATTAGAGGACCATACCATCCATTTTACATGTTTGAGCCTAATATATTCAATTTTCATACATGTTACGTTACTGACAATCATTTCCCAAAGGATAAAACCATATTTCAGCTTTCCTGATATTTTGCAAAATCTCTTAATCTTTCAAAATCAAATATTCAAGTGATACACCCACCTTAAAAATCCATGTTTCTCCTGCTAATAGTTACACAGCCTTATGAAGTCATGGTCCTTTAAATTTTTCCATAAACACAGGTCTTCTTTTGAGACTATATTCCCTGGTGGAGGCATACATTCACTCCATACTTTTGACTGGCTTAAAGCCTAAAATTACGTAACTTCTAAAAAAAAGTCTTGTTGGTGATGATGGATTACCTATCCCAAGAACGTTTCAAGTATCAACAAGTTGATTTTAATAGCAGAATGAACTGAAACCAATGGAGGTCTGGAAGGTAGGAAAAACATTTTTAATTCACTGTTCCAGTAGTATACTTTGAGAAATGATTGTCAGTAATATTACATGTATGTAACATTTTATGTTACATATTGTACATGTAACGTACATGTAATACGTACATGTATTGAATATATTAGGCTCAAACATGCAAAATGGTCGGTACAGTACTTTACAGGTCAGTTGTGCAGTTTTTGGCCACTAGAGGTGCTGTAGAGTTTTGATGAGTAGGTTGTCTTGCTCAAGAGAACTTCAGCTTTACGCACATGGCTGTTGATGCTTAGAAACTGCAAACTCCTGACTACAAAACTCAAACTCCATCATGCTTTTAAGTGCTTTCTGATGAGGTAAATAAAGGTAAAGTATGAGGCTGTATAATGTACAAAATAAAACACAATCAGTAGGAGTTCTGAAATGATGAAATATAAAATATTCTTTTACAACTACAAGTCCTGCAATAATAATAAGTAAAAGCAAACAGTATATTTGCAGTAAAATGTACTCAAGTATCCAAAAGTAAACATGTTCATGTTCAATTATGGAAGCTTGTTTTTTTTTTTCTGAAGATTTTTCACGTTTATCATTTGAAGAAGTATCATTCTAAAAGAGAGAAAGAAAGATTATATTACATTAAATCAGGATTTTATGAATTTATCTTGTGTGGAACGTATATCTTAACCGCAGCCTTTAGATTTAATGTAATGATTTTACTCGCAGTAGTCGAATAAAATAGAAGTTCTAACAAAATTGAACTCAAGTAAATTCTTATATTACCTAAACCTGGTACTTCTGTAAATGTGCAGTAAAATGACTTACCAAAGAGGGAAAATACAGGAGTTTCAGTAGTTTGATGTTCATGCAGACAGTATATGATTATCATTTATCATTATCATGTCTGACAGGCTGTTCTGTGTGGATGGATCAGAAACATAAAATGCTGTATGAGGCTGCTGAGCTGAAACTCTCCTGCGTCACCTGAGGATCCGTGAACCTCACCGTCCTGCGGTACCGATTCACATTTCAGCTTTGCTCAAACTCTTTGGATTTGGAAGAAAACCATTAACCGTTAACGGCCGTATTTTCTATTTTTTCCACGTACACATAAATCCATCCAATCTATTAAAGCGATGCTTCCCCGCGCGTAAAATGCTGCGCTTGAGTCGCTGTGGCGCGGATGATTCCTCGGAAAATGTGCGGTGCCTGGATCGTTTTCTTCCCGTTCTTCTGCTGTGGATCGGTACTGAACAGGAGTGGCATTTTGGCGACAAAATCTGGATGAATGAGCGTCCATTAGAGCGCAGGCATGCACCGAGAAGTGAGATCACTGGCGTTATAAATATCTCCGAGCCTGCAGAGCAGCTCCAGCTCCTGCAGCCGGGTTAATGCANAAAAAAGACAGAAAGAAAGAAAGAAACAAGCCACACCAAGATGCTACAAGTGTCCTAACCAGTGTCTCCTGCTTTAAATAATGAAAGTTCCTATTTACCTTCTGACCTTCGCTCAGCTGACGTGCGCCTCCGCCGGAGCGGAGCACAGCTCTCCTGAGCGCCAATTTCTGGATGAAGGGATCCGCATCGGACGCAGGAGCTGCAGGCTCTACTGTCGGGTTGGCATCGGCTTCCATCTCCAGATTCATCCCGACGGCAGAGTCAACGGCAGCCATGAGCCCAACCAGCTGAGTAAGTTATTCACCAAGCTGCTACAAGCACCGGAATGAATCCTGCATGCACCTCTCAACTTCCTTCTGCTTTGCTGCATTTGCTCAAATGCTTATAATCTAATTTTAAACACAAATCATAATTTCACAAATCATTAATGAACACAATCTCTGGCAGTTCTGACTGTAATGATTTTCATGCACGCGAGAGTTGCGGTAACTAAGCTGGCAGAGTGGATGAAGTCAGGCTGCGGCCATCTGGTCCACGCGGCGTGTTTGCGCGTCTTTGGGATGTTGGCAGGTAGACTATTTGTGGAAATGACAGGTGCAGCGGTGAGACACTGCAGCGTGTTTGTGGGTTTGACTATCGGTGTGACTGAGGCTGTGACCCACGCTGCAAACATCACGGAGCAAAGCGACGCTGGTCATCTGAAAATTACGTTTTTTACAAGAAGTACATTTTTTTTTTCAACTTTATAAATGCAAAAGTTATAACTGTACTATACAAGACAAAAAGAAGTAATCAGAGCTTCAGTTTTTACTGCACCATCAGATCTCTCGTTGGTTGATGAAATCTCACCATAAAAGTGCACTTGTGCCTCATTTCATGGTCCTTCATGTCAGGATTTCATTGATGCGTGTGTATTTGCAGCAGCAGCCTGGCTGTCTTCAGTCTGTAACTTGAAGATTCTTCAACTGTCACACACTATGCTCTTAAAACATGTTACAAAAAGTCGCTAAAAATGCGCAAAGAGTAGTCCCTTAGTTTAATTTAATCATATTTTCACCATCATTTACAAAAATATTTAATTAAAATATACAACTACATAGACTGGCGATCTGTGCAGGGTGAACCCCGCCTTTCGCCCAGTGACTGCTGGCATAGGCTCCAGCCCCCCGTGACCCTTAACAGGACAAACGGGTACAGAAAATGGATGGATGGATGGAANATAGGCTCCAGCCCCCCGTGACCCTTAACAGGACAAACGGGTACAGAAAATGGATGGATGGATGGAAAAATATACAAGTGCATCTTAATTAAAACATGTAAAATCTATATGCCTAATTCAATTAAAATTTTAAACAATGTTGACTGAGGCCACGGGGTTGTGCAATGGCTTCATGATTGTGTGTGTACCTGCAATATGTGTTATGTGTAATATTTGTGCACAATGTGCAGGGTGCGACTTCGGGTGTGATTTACTACAAGAGACGATTATTAGTGTGCAGCACTTGAGTCCTAAATTTCCCCACGGGGACAATAAAGTATATCATATCGTATATTTTTATTGTGAAAATCGATTTTCAAAGTAAGACGTCAGTATCGGAAGAACCGATATTTTGGTATATCCCTAATCGGCACCAATGGAGAGACTGCGTCAACTGATTGGAAGGTGAGTGTTATACTATAGTTTTTTGTTTTGTTTTGTTTTTTTTGTTTTTTTTGTTTTATTTTTTTTAAGTGATTATTTAAAAAAATAGTTGAACTTGTCAAACTTTAGTTACTTCAGACAAACTCATCTATCTTGTCCCTGATGTGTTGGGGAAATTGTCTGGTGATGTTAAGTGAAATTAGCATTTCACCACTTATGTTTTATACCAGCAACAGCATTAAACAACATGACTAAATAAATAGAACAGCAATCATTCTATTTAGACATCATTTGTTATTGACAGCTAGTTATGCATGAATAATATGTGTGGCCATGTGTCCTTGTGTCTTTCTTATCAGTAGATGATGCCTGAAATTAAACTTGTGGATTGTATACTGTATATATTGGCTTCATAATGCATGATCACTGGTATGTTGCTGTTATATTGATGTGTTGCTGTTTGTCTGATTTAGAAAAGTTGAAATGATACTTGACTATTATTATTATTATTATTATTATTATTATTATTNGTCTGATTTAGAAAAGTTGAAATGATACTTGACTATTATTATTATTATTATTATTATTATTATTATTACTACTACTACTATAGTAGCAGTAGTAATTACATCATTGGTAGTAGTAGTATACTACTACTACCAATGATGTAATTATTGAATGCAGCAGAAACACCGGAGCCAACCGAACCCATATACATGTTGCATTACTGCCATTTTCCAAAACATACTACTGGAGCAATAAAAAAAATATTATAATTTTTCCGGCCTTCCAGACTGACATTGATTTCAGTGCATTCCAATAAGCTATAAAAGTCAATATGTAGAGATGTGAAACTGTTCAAATAAATAATCGATCACAGTGAATCTAACATCTATTTTTTTGTCAAAGTAACTTTATTTCACCAATCCAACACAGAGCTGCACGGAAGACAATGTACGTCTCCGCCAGGGAATATATGGTGGCCCTGAAGTGCAAAACATTTTAACAATGTCAAAAACAATTTAACAATTTGTGAAACACTTTAACAATATCAAAAACAATTTAACAATTTACAAAACAATTTAACAATATCAAAAACAATTTAACAATTTGCAAAACAATTTAACAATATCAAAAACAATTTAACAAATCACAAAGCACTTTTTGACAAAACAGAAGAGGTACACTGTAAAGCATTTCAGGGTGGTTCAACTTAAAAATATAAGTTCCCTTGCTGCCTTGAAAATGTGAGTTCACTCAACATAAAAATCTCTTTGATTCAACTGAAAAACTTAAGTTGAATAAGTTAGTTGCATTGTGTCAGTGTATTATTTCAAGTTGTCAAAGTTGATTCAACTCGTGAACAATAGTTTATTTGACTTGATTATCTTAGTTAAAACAATGAATTATTTCTCATTATCCATGAGACAAAACCTACTGCATTAGGTCAAGTGAATGTAAATTCCTGCACTGTAAACCCAAATTAGTTCAATCTACTCAAAAAATTTGTGGAAGCCGATTACCTCAAAAAAGTTGAGTTTCCAAACTTAATAATTAAACTTTATTAAGCTTTAGCCTTTATTTATGCAGGGTAGCTCACTGAACATTGAATGTTCTTTTGCAGGAACGCCCTGCTCACACACCTATCAGTGTGTGAAGAGTGTAGAGGAAGACTGCTCAGTGAACAAAGTGAAACTCTTTGCTCAGTGAAAAGTCCCTCAGTTAAAGCTTATTAAAGCTTCAACAACAAGAGGGCAATATAATCAGAAACTGACAGCAGCATGCAGCAGGGAGGTCACTAAAAGAAAAGACACTCTCTCTGATGTTACACACCAAAAAGTAGAAAGCATTTCAAATGTAACTCAAACTGCTACAGCAACAAATAAACTTACACAAAGCTACAACATTCACAAAAAGGATTATAACAGATATTTCCAACAGAAATATTTCCAACAGAACTAGAACTCAAAACATGTAACAATGCTGCAAGGCATGCTGGGAGAATCAGAGCAGAGTCACGTGTGTCATTTAACTCAAAACAATTGATCATTAGTACTCTAAACCACCCTAAACTCCTGGAATAGTTGAGTTGTATTAACTTTTGCAAGGTTTTTAAGGAATACTCAAAAACCTTCTTTCCTTACTCAGTTTTTCTGAGTGGAGTACTGGGATTCACAGTGTACCAAAATATGTGTTTACGTTGTTTATTGATTATCTTAAGTTGGTTTGTACTACATTTCGTGGTGCAATGATATGGCAAAGCTGAGTTTCCTAAAAATTCATGGCGCCTTAATTTTTTTTGATTTCCCCTATTTTTTTTTTTTTAACCTGATAACATATAAAAGTAAGTTGAATGAACACTGACAACAGTATTCAACTTTCTAATAGTCAAGACAACAAATGATTTTAAGTTCACTTTCTCTAAAACTTAGAGACTTGAGTGCAACATCCAAAACTTATCATGATTCTTTGAGTTAAAGAGAAGAAATAAGTTCACATACGGCTGTTGTGTTTTACAGTGTAGGGACAAAGATTTTCGTTCGTGATTGGACAGCACTCATGTCAGTTACTTTTTTTTCAAAGCTCTGCAGAGTAGAGTGAGCTCAATGCAGTGACAGTTCCGTATGGAAGCAAAATAGGGTCATAAAGATCTGAATTTAAATCAACACTGAATTTAAAGCCACAAATTCATATCTCAAAATTCAAGTTGCCTATATTCAAAATGCAATATTCAGGTTGCTCAAATTCAGTTTAAAAGAATTCAGATTGAAAAAAATCAGTTTAAAAGAATTCAGATCAAAAAAATTAATCCATCCATTTTCTAAACCCGTTTGTCCTGTTGAGGGTCATAGGGGGGCTGGAGCCTATCCCAGCAGTCATAGGGTGAGAGGTGGGGTACACCCTGGACAGATCTCCAGTCTATCACAGGGCTGACACAGAGACAGATAAACACATTCACACTCTCATTCACACCTACGGGCAATTTAGAGTTCCCAGTTCACCTGACATGCATGTCTTTGGAGGAAGCCGGAGTACCAGAGGGAACCCACGTGGACACAGGGAGAACATGCAAACTCCACACAGAAAGGCCCTGCCCCGGTTGGGAATCAAACCCAGAACCTTCTTATTGTGAGGCAACAGCGCTAACCACTGCACCACCGTGCCGCCCTCAAAAAAATTCCTCAAAACAATTAAAAAAAAAAAAAATTTACAAAAATACAGTAGAAGCATTAGACATAACAAGCTGCTTATGTAAGTTTTTACAGATTGTATGTTTATCAGCAATTAAACAACAGAAGCTCGTTATCGTTCATTGTAATTAACGCAACACATTAACTAAGCAAAATAATATTTTAACTTAACATAGTGTTGTTTCAAATGTNTAATTAACGCAACACATTAACTAAGCAAAATAATATTTTAACTTAACATAGTGTTGTTTCAAATGTTAATGAACAATATTAGAACACACTTGATGTGTGTTTGTGTGTTTGAGAGAGAGAGAGAGAGAGAGAGAGAGAGAGAGAGACCATGTCTATACCATGTCTGAACTCTGGTCTGAGAACTCCACGCTACCTGAAGGCTTGAAGGAACGGCTTTTTGTGAGTGTTTCTTCTTAACAGATCCGTAATCTGACTCTCACAGACTCTGGACTGTACCAAGAGGAGTGTTGGACGGAGGGCAACGTGACGCACGAGACAAATGTCAGCATGACTGTTTGTAGTAAGACTGTGTTTAAAGTAGTCCAGGTGAGGTTTGGAGAAACAGTAGATCTGTCATGTAAGGGAGCATCTGAGAATCTGACGGTCCAATGGCTCCAAAATATTCATCGAGACATATGGAAAAGGCTTTCTGGGAATAACGAGACATCCTCGATAGAGAATGGGGAAGGAAAATTTCAAGTGATGAAGGACACATTTGCTCTTCGTGTGTCCAAGTTTACAATAAAAGAACAAACCCGATATTCCTGCCTGTTGATGGAGGACCAGCGGTGTATTAGAGGAAATTATCTACTTGTTAGACCCCAAATATGGTATATTTACCACTCAGAAGGACAGCGAGCTGTGTTGCTCTGTCCTGACACGGACCTCAGTGATGAAACACAACCTTACTGGATTAATCCCAGTTGGAAGAGAATTCCAGCTGAGACATCTCAAAACTCCTCAGATGGCTTCAGAAACTCCACAGAGCTCAGAGGACAACAGCAGACTGGATCCTCCATGGATCCAGATCTGAACCAGAACTTCTCTCTGGTCTTCTCATCTTTGTCTCTCAATCACACAGGGATCTACCGATGTAAAAATGCACCCACAGTGAGACATTATTTCCTGCTAGTGTGTCCACAGAACGACTCAGCTGCTGTCCAGCTCTTCTCAGAGGGAGATGATGTCACTCTCAGATGTGACCACCATCTGGATGAGGATGAGTGGATTCTTTGGTTCATGAAAACATCCAGAATGGAAGGTCCAATCTTTACTTTTTGTCTATGAGTTTCTGTTCCTTGAAGCTCTGAGAGGCAGAGTGAACACCTCGTTCCCGTACAGAAGCCTGATTCTCTCTAATGTCTCTATGGAGGACAGTGGGGAGTACTGGTGTGTGATTCCTGAGTCAAAACGAGAAACATGCAGATCAACAGTCAGGATCCATCTGATCCACAGAGACCCCTTTGGGGTTTACTCCACCTTCTANATGCAGATCAACAGTCAGGATCCATCTGATCCACAGAGACCCCTTTGGGGTTTACTCCACCTTCTATGCAGCACGGTCCTCACTGCTCAGTGTTCTGCTGCTGATGAAATGTGCTGTTGTCCTCATTGTGATCCAGAGGATGAAAGAGAGAAAGAGAGAGAGAGAGAGAGAGAGAGAGAGATGTGATGTTCTCTCATGAAACATCATGGAACACTAACTCCACAGATATATGTATATCGATATAATTGTCTCCTTTGTTCATTAAAAATGATGCAGTCCACAACTATTTGTACATTTTTCTTGTTTTTTTTTCTACTTTTGAAATAAAACCACGTCTGAGATTGAAATGACTTTGGGCTTGTACCCAAGCGGTCCCGGTACCGGGATTTTAACCACGTTTTCATGAAATACCATTCACAGACGGCATATCAGTCAATCAAAAATACGATAGCTGACTATGTGAGTTTTACAGTCACATGAGGTTCCAAATAAGTGGTCACATGACCTGGGGAGCTAATAGTCATTGAGTTAGATGCATGTGTAATGCGGAAGTCAGTGGTGCACATTCTTCCCCGGAGCGCCTGTAGTTTCATGACGTTAATGCTGTGAGAGAGAAACGGCAGTTGACAGTCGGAGTGTCGGAGAGGACTGGAGGTTTGAAGATGGCAGAAGCCTGACTTTTGTGTTCTCAGGAAATATTTTGCTGTTCTTAGTGAATACTTGTAAATAGTTTTGTGGGGTTTTTTCTATTTTGACGTTTTTGTGCATTAGAAAATAGTTTTACAAGTGTCGGTTTCTGTAAGCCTGAAATGTTGATTATTACATGTTGTTATTTTTTATGTTGTGCAATAAAAAACTCACTTTGGAGGTAAAAGTTAAATGTTGGTGAAAAGCAATGTTTTACAGACACATTACTTGTACCTCATGTAGAAACGCCGTTTGGCTCACTAGCGCCCTCTAGGCCGTCTAGTACAACTAAGACTAAAATGTATGAAAAATTTTTATGCTTCACTTCTTNGCGCCCTCTAGGCCGTCTAGTACAACTAAGACTAAAATGTATGAAAAATTTTTATGCTTCACTTCTTTTACATCAGACTTGGTGGAGCTGCAGCTCAGAAGTTTTGGAACAAATCCAGTAGCACCAACAGCTACTAAATCATTGTTATAAGAGTGATATTCATCTCTAATTTAGAATTTTGAGAAAATGGAAGTAAAATTTTCATTTTTCTGTTGTATTTATTCAGCTCTCAGTCTGTTCTGGTGATAGTGACAGGAAAACTTACTCTATATCTAAATTCTTCCAAGTGTCACCTATCCATTGAGCACAAGACTGTGCATGTTGTCCTTATGTATGAGTTATTACAAATTAAATTTGTGCATGCCTTTTTTAGACCTAAATTCCAAAAAAGAGCTCAGGGTAGAAGGGGCTAAGAGTGTTAAATGTGTTCACAGCCATGATGTCAGAACCGTGAATGGATTATTGTACTAAAAAAATAAATAATTTTCAGGACAGGACAGCAGGACAACGACTTCTAACATTTACAGGTAAAATGAAGGAGATTTTAAGGTCAAACGTTCACCTGACGTTTCACCTGGAGACCAGAATGAACCTCATTCAACTGTTTTCATTGTGATTATTGATTTTATTGACTATACTTTCTGTATATTTTTCATAGTGCATATTAAGATTATAGTTTAAACAGTGTTCCTGTTGATTGTATTTCATAATATTTTATATACATGGCTTATTGCATTATTACACCATACTGTTAATGTAGTTTTTTGTCCTCTTGGAAATTTTTCTCTATGGTTATGAAATTTGGTTTTGTAATGATACTTCTATAAATAATAAGAAAGCTAACAGTGAAGCTTGAAATGTGCTTTGCATCAGTTTTGTGGGTTTGCTGATCAGTTTTCAGATGGTTCATGTAAAATTTTGGAATCATCACCTGTAGCAGCGACCTCATCAGAACCTCCAGCACATTTTGATACAACATTTAGTTGAAAAATGTATAGAATAATAAAGTGACCTGTAAATGTGCAGAATGAAGAGGAAATCTCCAAACACATCCACACTGACACATTCAGCCTCTGTTCACCTGATCCACGTTTGTGAAACTTGCCAGACTTTACTGGTACTTTACATAACAAAGAATATCTTTAAGAAATCGTTCAAAATTCTGAAGTCCAGTTAACTTACAAGTTTTCCTCTTTGTAACGGGACTATTTTTACCTGTCTTTGGCTGTTTCATGTGTTGGTGATCATTATTTTTATTATGTTATAATCTGTATGTATTTGTGCTGATTTCATGTTTTGGTCACCTGAAGACAATATTCCACCTCAGTGAACAATAAAGTTTTATTCAATTCATTTCAATATTTAACTGTCTTTTTGAGCCAAAATTAGTCACATGGGATTGTTCTTTCTATCTATCTATCTATCTATCTATCTATCTATCTATCTATCTATCTATCTATCTATCTA
>VXCM01004790.1:1951-34199 GCA_014773175.1 Lucifuga dentata
TTTTTTTTTTTTTTTTCATACGTTAAGTTTTGCTCTGAAGCAATTCATGCCAGAGAAAGAGCTGATAAGGAGCATAAACTGCCATTTTTTTCTGAAATGATAAGATGCACCAAGAGCACTTACACACACACACACACGCACACACACACACACATGCACACACAGACACACACACACACACACACACACACACACACACACACAGAGCAATGCCTCAACCTCTTGTAATATGATAACAATTAAAGGAGTATACCACCAATTTTCCAAGCATTTCTCAAAATATACTACTTTAGCGGTAAGTTTTAGAATTGTTTTTCCTGTCATTGGTTTCAGTTTATTCCAGCACACGTAAAAATCAACTTGTAGAGACTTGAAACATGCTTGAGATAAGTAATGCATCACAGCGAACACGACTTCTCTGAAGTGTATTTGTCTAAGTGTCTTTATTTAACTGAAGAAACACAGAGCTGCAGGGAACATGATGTATCTCTCTGCCATAGAATATAGTCCCAGGAGAAGATGGCTTTTATCATGAAATTAAAAACAACGATGACTTCTACATTCATGTCAAGCTAAACATTGAATATTAAGGTGGATGTATCACCTGAACATTTAATTTTTGAAAGATAAAGGGATTTAGCAAAATAAAACTAAATACGGTTTTATGTTTTGGAAAATGGTTGTCGGTAACGTAACGTGTATGCAGGTAACATTTATTGGGCTTAAACATGCAAAACTTTACGGTATGGTCCTTTAAGAAGTGACAATATGTCCCTTTACTGAGTTTAAGTGTTAATATCTACAGTCAGAGATCCATGTTGCTGACTCTGGTCAGTTTGTCTGTCTGGATCTGTCAGACTCCACATGTCTGTCAAGCCTTCTGGTGCTGCCAAAGCCTGCAGAGATTTTCTCCTCCATGCAGCTCCGAATAAGGGCAGATTTGTCTTCCAGCTGTCCTGCTTTATGGAAACAAACGAGCGAGGCTGAAGCAGTATTTCACGGTGGCTTTGAGGCATATCCACACTGCTTACAGTTTGTTTGTCAGGCTGAAATAAAAACAGGCACTTCACGTTCACGGGCTTAAATTCATGCTGCAGCTGAAAGGGTGCAGAGAGAGAAGTTTCCCCACGATCTGATGCTGCTTAAAGGACCATACAGGTGATTTTGTGTTTGAGCCCAATATGTACAACCCACAAACACGTTACTTCAACTGACAACCATTTCCCAAAACATGTGACTGGAGCATTACATTTTTTAACTGTTTTCCTTGCTTTCCACACTGCCATTGGTTTCAGTTCATTCCACTATGCTGTTACAATCAATTTGTAGAGACTTGAAACATGCTTCACATAAATAATCAATTACAGCAAACATTATGTCTATTAAGTTTCTGTCAGAATAACTTTATTTAACCAATCAAGGAAGACAATGTATGACTCCACCAGGGAATATAGTCCCAGGAGAAGACAGCTTTTACTGACAAAACGACCATCCCTTCTACATTCGGACATACGTGTTAGCAGGTAAAACTTTGAATTTGATGGTGGGTGTACCTGAACATTTCATTTTTAAAGATTAGGGGATTTAGAAAATAACAGTTAAACTAAAATACAGTTTTTTATTGTGGTTGTCAGTAATGTAAAATGTATGCAGGTAGCATTTATTGGACTTAAACATGCAAAATTGCTGGTATGGCCCTTTAATATGAAGGGGGAAAAATCTGCACAAATTTTATTTTATTTTTTCAAAGTTTCTCTGAAGCACATGGATATACAGCTGAAAATCTAACACGAGGATATAAGACCTACATGCAAAACTTATTCCAACACACAAATCAGAATCTGAGCTGCAAAGAATTGGGACGTTCCGATCCGGTTTTCCTCTCTTATCCTGATCTGCATATCTGACTACTGAATATCTGCTGATTAAAGCTCTTATCTGGTGGTCATATTTTTCTACGTAAACGAATCAAGCCAACTCAGTTTAAATATACTTCCCGCTTTTACAGATGACTCAAATAAACTCCAGACTTTCAGACCCGCTGCCTGTATAATGTAAATAAGAAGAATAAGCATTTCTCTGAGGCAGCAGAGAAGCCAGAAGAGAAATGAATTTTCCAAAAGAAGTCATGAGCAAATGA
Organism: Lucifuga dentata; assembly: GCA_014773175.1. Lineage (NCBI taxonomy): Eukaryota > Metazoa > Chordata > Actinopteri > Ophidiiformes > Bythitidae > Lucifuga > Lucifuga dentata. The sequence continues at coordinate 4,092 of VXCM01004790.1, forward strand.
TGGCTTCTTAGGACTCAGCATGAAATAAGGAAGACAAGGAATTCAAAGTGGATGTGGCCTCTTTAGAACAGGTAATGTAGCTGACCTTCAGACAAAATAGCCTATAAAATGACCCTATAATAAACTAGCTCGTGTGTGTGTACAGTACATGGATGTGTGTGTGTGTGTGTGTGTGTGTGTGTTTGTGTGTGTGTGTGTGTGTGTGTGTGTGTGTTTATAGGCTTGAGTTGGTGAATGTGTTTTGCATACTGTGGGAAGCTAGCCATGATGGACGCTCTGGTATCTTTGTTGTAGCTTGAATCAGTATGAACATCATTTCACTGATCTCACACCACAACACACAGAAACTTAAAGGACCATACCACCCATTTTACATGTTTGAGCTTAATATTCATATTAATATTCATTCAGTTTTCATATATGTTATGTTACTGACAATCGTTTCTCAAAGGATAAAACCAAATTTCAGCTTTCCTGATATTTTGCAAAATCTCTTAATCTTTCAAAATCAAATATTCAAGTGATACACCCACCTTAAAAATCCATGTTTCTCCTGCTAATAGTTACACAGCCTTATGAAGTCATGGTCATTTAAATTTTTCCATAAACTCAGATCTTCTTTTGGGACTATATTCCCCGGTGGAGACATACATTCACTCTGCACTTTTTACTGTGCTTAAACGCTAAAATTACATAACTTCTAAAAAAAAAACCCTGAATACACGTCTTGTTGGTGATGATGGATTACCTATCCCAAGAATGTTTCAAGTATCAACAAGTTGATTTTAATAGCGCACCAGAATGAATTGAAACCAATGGTGGTCTGGGAGGTAGGAAAAACATTTGTAATTCACCGTTCCAGTAGTATGCTTTGGGAAATGATTGTCATTTAACGTTACATATGAAAACTGAATATATTAGGCTCAAACATACAAAATGGGTGGTATGGTCCTTTAAAGACCCACTGCAGGAAAAATCTCAAATATGAAACAAATTAAATGTTTACACCAATACAGGTCAATAAATTGACTGTGATTGTCACACGTCCTTCAGTGCATCATTTTTGGTTGTGTCTTGTAATTCACAGTCTAAGTCTCATTGTTTCTTTTTAAAGGACCATATGGGTGATTTTGCATGTTTAAGCCAAACATACACAAGCTGTACGCACATTATTTTACTGACAATTTCCTAAACATAAAATTAGATTTTACTTTTCCTGTGATTTTGCCAAATCCTCTAATCTCTCAAAATCACATGTTCAGGTGATACATACACCTTAAAATTTAATGTTTCACCTGCTAACGTGTGTCCAAATGTGGAAAGGGCACTCATTTTTAATTTCTTGGTAAAAAGCCGTCTTCTCCTGGGACTATATTCCCTGGTGGAGACATACATTGTCTTCAGTGGAGTTTCCTGGATCAGTTAAATAAAGTTAAGTTGGCAAACAAATACAATAGACATAGAGTTCGCTGTGATGGAGCATGTTTCAAATCTGTACAAGTTGATTTTTATAAAGTACTGGAATGAATTGAAACCAATGGCAGTCTGGAAAGTAGGAAAAACAATTCTAAAATTTACGGCTAACATCTTATATTTTGGAAAACGGTTGTCAGTTACATGCAGGTTGTATATATATTGGGCTCAAACATGCAAAATCAACAGTATGCTCCTTTAATAACTTTTTTTTTTTNTTTTTTTTTTTTTTTTTTGCTAAGTATTAGTATTTTTGTGCTTGAGCGCTTTTGTGGTTGTCCTTCAAATATTTAATTTCTGATTCATATTTTTTTTTATAGCTCTTGTTAATAGCGCTTTTAGACCTTCATGTAAAGTCTTTTTTTTCTGAATTATTACATTCTAGACAGTCATTATGCACCAAGGCTTCATTTGTTAACACCAGAAATGCACATGTGGTTATTTTTGTATTCTGTGTGTATGCTGCATACACATAGAATACAAATGACTTTTTAAAATCTGTATTTATCAGGCATTTCTTTTTTTTAAATGGAATAGAAGAATAATAGCAAAAACTCAACAAGAAACATCAAGTTGATGTCCATCATCCCGCACGCTCAGCTCTGAGCAAATCTTATTGTAATCAGTCTTCAACTTTCTGGACAAAAAACAAACTCTAAGATTATGACTTTTGTTATTGTTGGAAAGTTCATAAGTTCAAAAGTCAAACAAAACTTCTGCTCCAACCTAACCTCAAGGTAAGTCAAATTTATTTGTATAACCTAATGTCTCGAAGAGCTTTACAAGCTCACATCAGTGGTTTCTGACTAGCCAGAGCTCTCTACAACACAATAAAAAAAAAAAAAANAAAAAAAAAAAAAGACCTAAAAACCTTAACATGGAGAGAAAAAATGGCAGAAACCCTGAATGATGCTACTCAAAGAGACGCCACGCTCTTCTCCACGAGGGGAAGAAGTCAAAGCACAAAAAAAGAAAACGAACATATAATAGAGGAAAACACATAATACAGCAATGGTGTCATGATCCACCAACAGGAGCTTAAAGGACAATACCAGAGATTTTGTATGTTTGAGCCCAATATAAATAATCTGCGCACACATTACATTACTGACAACCATTTCTCAAAATATGCCACATTAGGGGTACATTTTAGAATTGTTTTTCCTACCTTCCAGACTGCCATTGCTTTCAGTTCATTCCAGTATGCTATTAAAGTCAACTTGGAGAGACCTGAAACGGTAATGCACCACAATGAATACAACATCTATGAAGTTTTTTGTCAAAATAACTTTATTTAACCCGTCTAACACAGAGCTGCATGGAAGACAATGTACGCCTCCGCCAGGGAATATAGTCCCAGGAAAAGACACTTTTACTGAGAAATTTAAATAACCGTGCCTTCTGCAATCATGCATAATTGTTATCAAGTAAAACATTAAATTGTGGGTGTGTCAGCTCAACACTTGATTTTGAAAGATTGGAGGATTTGGCAAGAAAACTAAAATACGATTTCATGTTTTGTAAATTGGTTGTCAGTAACGTAACATGTATTCTAGTAGTATTTATTGGGCTTAAACATGCAAAATTGCTGGTATGGCCTTTTAAGACCACAACGACCTAATAAAACCAAAATCCTAAAAAGCCAAGGAGATGGTCCTCCAAAGAGAAAATACCATGATGGAGTCCAAGTGAATGAGTCCAAGAGAAAATTGTTCACTAGTGGGTGAACCTTCTTTGTTCTATCTGGACAACAAATCCACAATAAAACATCAACATGTGAACCATCAAATTCTTTGACAGGGGAACAACTGATGATGCCAAGAAGTCATGTTGGGAACACAACACACACACACACTCAATCCTGGTTTGCACAATAATAATAATAATAATAATAATAATAATAATAATAATAATAATAATAATGGTCTTCTTGTGCTGTACAATGTTTTATCTGTATTAACAAAAGAAATCAGACTGACGTAACGTTCCTTATGAGGTATGAGCCTGCCTAACTTTTTCTTTTTACGATGGACCTACTGTACTTGTAAAACTATGGTCCCTGAAAGCTCCATACAGGCCAGGTGTGTTTCCAGGTTCAAACACTATTATTATATCCCATAAACAGAAACAAAATGCCTTCATGGAGACTGCAGTGCAAACACTTTTTTAAAAACCCATATAAGAATTTCAGAGCAATAATGCTGCGTTTGCTTTCTCTAAGCTCATCATAGACTCTATTATACGTACTCTATGCTGGTTGATTGTAATTACATATATGTGTTGCAGAAGGAAACTGACATTTTCTATTCATGGGTCATTCTCCACATTCTCCACTTTCTCAAGAATTTCCACATAGCACTAGCATGTGTGTAAAATGTTGTGTGTGTCTCCCACACAGGCTGGTGAAGATCATCCATGCTTCACCACCACATTACTGCTAGCCAGAGGAAGTATCTGCTTCATAAGCATTAGCATGAGGCTGCTTGCCTGCTGCAGTAAAGAGTTCCATACACCAGACTGGCTATAATTAAGAAATAGTAAAACACACACCTAGCGGGGGCTAGGGCTACCATTTGAGATCAAAGCCCACTGGCCCTCAATGACAGGCTTTTTAATCAGCGGCCCTGCTTCTGCAAACGTTTGATCTCAAGTTATGCAGTCCTGCATGCTTTACATTGAGACTGCAAACCCAAAAAATGACCATGTCTTACAAACCAAGCAATAAAACATATAAGTGTATAGTATAGTATAGTGTAGTGTAGTGTAGTGTAGTGTAGTATAGTATAGTATAGCATAGTATAGTAATGTATGGTATAGTATTATATAGTATAGTTTAATATAGTATACTGTGGTATAGCATAGTATACTGTAGTATAGTATAGTACAGGTAGTATAACTGAAACCTGTTATTTGAGGATTAAACCTAAAAATAATCACACCTGAAACCGTGAAGTTTAAAGCTTTCACAGAGCTGAGCTGCTCTGAATACATAAACAATCATCATCTTCATCATCATCATCATCATCATCACATCATGCTCCAGTTACACATACATATTACATGAGACCTGCCACAAGGTTCAGTTTGAATTCTTTTGTCTCCACATATGGTTCCTGTAATTTAGAAACACAAAATCTGATGTTGTTATGGACGAGTCTGACTGCATACTTCATAAACTCTGTAAGCGAAACAGATTCATGGATTTGTTCCTTGTCTTAATGTTTCACCACAGAAAATGAGTATTTTGCAGAGAAACGGCCTGTAAAATTGTCGAAAGCAGTCACCGTAGATTTCAAATTTGCAAAATATGTATCTTTTTAACCAAACTATAATGTACCTCTTACTGCCTGGGTATGACATTCTCTTCATGTGGTTTGTATATATTGGGTTCAAACATGCAGGACCGCTGGTATGGTCCTTTAATATGAAAAAAAGTGTTTCTCTGACGTCATCTGATGGTTGACCCAGGTTCAAACTCATCTCTGGCCACTGATTCTCTGATTGAGCAATCAAAAATCAAAAATGAGATCCTTTGTGTTGTTTTTCTTTTCTTTTTCTTTTTTAAATGTTGCATTTCTGCTAAACACTTACTGTAGTGTGTTGTGTGTTGGACGAGGGCGCTGACCGCCTTTCCAGCATATCTAGCAGGCCCAAGCTAGGAGACTTTTACGAGGGGTGATAGGGAGAATGGCGCTGCAGCTTTTGTGGAAAATAAAAGGGGCTTGTGTTTTATGGTGGGAAGTGGTTGGGGCTAAATCCATTGGATCTGTGGGAGCAATGGACGGCCGGTCATCCGTGACAAACTTCTCTACAAAAACCATTCCCTTCATCAGGATGAAGAATATCTTGGAGAACAATGTGCCGTAAAAATACCTACTGCTTACGTAAAAAAAAAGAGCCAAACTCAGGAATTACTGAAGCCTAAAATCCCTTGGGAAGAAGACTCCAGACTTGTCGTCTTAAAGGACCATACCAACGATTGTGTATGTTTGACCCCAACATATACAACCCACTAACTTAGAACCAATTTCCAACAGATAAAACCATACTTTAGTTTTCCTGTTATTTTTTCCAAATCCCCTAATCTTTCAAAATCAAATGTTCAGGTGACGCACCACATTAAAATTCAATATTTTACTTTCTAACACTTTTGCATGATTGTAGACGACAAGGTTGCTTTAATTTCTCTGTAAAAGTTGTCTTCTCCTGGGACTATACTCTCAGGCGGACTCATACATTGTCTTCAGCACAGCTTCATGTTGGATCGGTTCAATAAAGTTAAAAAACCTAATAGACATCATGTTTGCTGTGATGGATTACATGTCCCAAGCATGTTTTAAGTCTCTACAAGTTGATTTTAATAGTGTATTGGATTGAACTGAAACCAGTGGCAGTATGGAAGGTAGGAAAAAAAGTGTATTTTGAAAAATGATTCTCAGTAATGTAATGTGTAGAGAGGTTGTATATATATTGGGCTAAAACATGCACGATCACCAATATGGTCCTTTTAAGAACAACTTTATTTAGAACAAACCGATGCATCAGGTTGTCATAACCCTTCATTATGGGGTTATGACAACCCTGATGAAGGCCTTCACCTGAAACGCGTCTTTTTGTTCTTAAGACGACAAGTGTTGCTGGAGTTTTCTCCCAAAGGATTCTTTGCTCCTCCGCGCACCTTGCCACCAGGTGAACTTGTACCAGGACCTAAAGCTTGGTTTATACTTGCCATTGTTGCAAGTGTGCAAGGGGCTGCACGCCACTTACGAGCAATCGCGCCATCTGCGCCACAGTGTGAGTGGCCTTCTGACATTGCGGCGCTTGGTCGCACACCTCCTAGATTTTGTAACAGCACAAGCCATGCGAGGGGCGGAGCTATGAAAGAGAGCAGACTTGCCGACGTTGTGCCAAAATCTACAGCCCTGCTGAGATTTGCATCCCTGCTGTAGATAAGTTTCTGAAGGTGAAGGAATGAAGTTAAACCTCACATTTGTGGCTGTTTGGATGTGACAGGGTGAGTTTGGAGCTTTAAACCTTCCTGTCTGAGAAAGGAGATGATGCGTTTTTCGGCAGAAATAAGGAAGTGGAGCATGAATCGCTGCTGCCTGATAGACATACAATAATACATATTATTGTTATTGCCTCTAAGAATCCTTAATAACTCTTTGATAAATGTTATTCAAAGGAATAAATATTGTTTTGGATGACATATGATCTGTTGTCCGTGAGTGGAGATGCGTTTCTCAGCAGGTCTGCAGACTACAGCACAGCATCGCCGGCTGCTGCGTCACACAAACATCATTATGACTCGCCTGTGAGACTTTATAAGCACCAACACATGGAACCAAACTCCCGGAATGAAACAGCAACTGACATTTTTGCCGTGAAGCTTAGAAAAATATGAGGGGGTTGTGTGACGAGTCTACTTCTCTGACTACTTCCTGCTTTACACAGTATTTCCTGTATACTGTCCCCTGTCGTTTCAGAGAATATTGCAACAGACAATGCGCCATGTATAAATGCCCCAACGCTCTGTGGAAGTGCATGCACGGCTGGCGACACCCCCCCTTGCGCGAGTATAACCAAGCCTTAAGATGTCTTCTCTCTGGTTCATAAGGTCAAGCCATGTTTGTGGTGAAATTGTGATTTAAGAGGAGCTAAGGGGCTTTATGGCAGGTAAGGACTTACCAGACCATCACAGTTGTTAATGGCAACCGAGGCTCCAGGAACATCTGTGATGTCACCGATGAAGGTGCAGTCCGTCTTCAGCAGCTCGCGGTGCAGTATCCTCTCCGTCCCGCCAGTGGCTTCAGTCCGGTTGGCAGCCATTCCAGAAATGTCGTCCGCGCCGTCGCTGACATTCCAAAAGCCTTGGACGTCGTCGTACCACTCCACCACTGCACCCGGTGCCACCAGCCTATTGTTTGGACGGAGGCACAGGTGGAACTCCTTCCCGAAAGCGGTNACCCGGTGCCACCAGCCTATTGTTTGGACGGAGGCACAGGTGGAACTCCTTCCCGAAAGCGGTGATGTTGAAGAAGAGCTTTTGTTCAGACTCGGCGGAAGACGGCGCGTCCCTCTTGAAGCGCCGCTTGTGTGTGGCGGAGAGCAGGTGTGACACGTAGCGTCCGCTGGAGTCGGTGCTGAAGGGCGTGACGAGGCCATATTCCTTTAGTCTGCTCTTCAGCCGGTCTGAGGGAGGACAAAACGCCACAGCGCAATCTTTTTAGTACAAGAAGTAATGCAAGAAACGTTAAAATATAAGAAGGACAAGAGTTTATTTTGTTAAAATGCAATAAATGAGGTAACTTTCTCTTTTTCAGGTTGTGTTGATCTGACGGGAAGTCAGAGCGATTCTACGCAGCAGAATGTGATTGAGTTTTGTTTTCGGCTTCCAATTTTCTTGGGTCAAACTTCAGGCTTTCTTCTTTGTTACAGATGAATTAAAAGGAACATACCGGTGAATTTGCATGTTTGAGCCCAATAAATACTACCCACATGCATGTCACATTACTGCTAACAATTTTCTAAGACATAAACCCATATTTTAGCTTGTGTGTTATTTAGCCAAGTCCTCTAATCTTTCAAAATCAGATGTTCAGGTAACACACTCATTTTAAAATTTAATGTGTCGTGTGCTAGTACTTTTGTGTGATGGTAGAAGGGATGGTTCTTTTTATCTCGATAAAAGCCGTCTTCTCTCAGGACTATATTCCCTGGTGGAATCATACATTTTCTTCCATGTTGCTAAGTGTTTGATCGGTTCATTTAAATAACTGCAGCAAAAAATGTAATAAACATCACGCTCATTGTGAAAGATTACGTATTTCAAGCGTAATTTGAGTCTCTACAAATTGGTTTTAATAGCGTACTAGAACTGGAACCAATTGCTGCAGACAGGTAGGAAAAACAATTCTAAAATTTACCAACGCCCATCTCTGCCAGGAGAAAATGGCTAAGGAATTAGAAATGACCGTCCCTTCTTGTGACAGAGTGTGTGAAGGAAACACCATTTGTCACCATTTGTATGTCACATACTACCAGAAACACATGTAAGACAACTACAGCATGTTTGTAATTTCTCTGACCAGTCCTCCATCTTTAAAGGATCATACCATCCATTTTGCATGTTTGAACCTAATATATTCAATTTTCATACATAATGTTACTATCATTTCCCAAATCATACTACTGGAACAGTAAATTAAAAATGTTTTTCCTACCTTCCAGACCTCCATTGGTTTCAGTTCATTCTGCTATTAAAATCAACTTGTTGATACTTGAAACATTCTTGGGATAGGTAATCCATCACCAACAAGATGTGTACTCAGGGTTTTTTTTCAAAGTTTCATAATTTTAGTGTTTAAGCTCAATAAAAAAATGAAGAGTGAATGTATGTCTCCACCGGGAAAGATAGTCCCAAAAGAAGACCTGTGTTTATGGAAAAATTTAAAGGACCATGACTTCATAAAGCTGCACAACTGTTGGCATGTGAATCATGGATTTTTAAGGTGGGTGCATCACTTGACTATTTGATTTTGAAATAATAAGAGGTTTTGCAAAATATCAGGAAAGCTGAAATACAGTTTTATCTTTTGGAAATGATTGTCAGTAACGTATGAAAATTGAATATATTATGATCAAACATGCAAAATGGATAGTATGGTCCTGTAATCTGTAACGCCGCGCACACACACACAAGCTTTCCCGGGTTTGTTTGTGTTTCACATCATATTTTAGTCACAATTACATCAAATTATCTGGTTTAAACAGAACACACACGAGCACATTTCTCTTCAGTAACAGTTTATCTGTTTGAGTGAGAGTTTCCTCAGTTGAACAGTTAGTCTTTGTTCTCCATCTTGCCCACACCTTAGCACGCTTCCTTGGGAGTCAAAGGTGGGGGGGGACACTTCCTGCTTATGTAGACTTGGTGACATCATCAGTGATGTCACCAGCCAAACCATATCTGAGAGGGAATTGCTTGATTATGGTGTTTGTTTTATTAGGTGTAAAATTGTTGTGGAGTCTGGACAGTATTTAAATAATATGGTGATAGAATTATGTTGTATTTTGTATTGTGATTGTCCTGGAAATATAAACTTTGTTCTGATTTACCTGTTTAAGTTTATGGAGCACTCCTGGGTGAAACATGACTCATTCTCAGGCCACGTGAGAGTGACTGAAGGCTGTATAAAAGCAGATGCTCTTTGAGTTAAAGTTATATTTAGTAACTTTTGACTGGATTTTTGTCTTTTTTTAGGGGGCTTTGCTTATCATTCTATTGAGGTACATGTGTAAAATAGGTGCACTATTTGCAAAATAAACACGTTTTGGATTTCCATTTTACCTCCTTCCATTCTTTTAAGACTCTGTAGCCAGGCTCCCCACAAGTCTACATTCAGAAATACACGTTAACATGCGAAACATTGAACTTTTAGGTGGGTGTATCACCTGAACATTTGATTTTGAAGGATTAGGGGATTGGCAAAATAACAGGAAAACTAAAATACAGTTTATGTTTTGGAAATTGTCAGTAAATTAACGTGCATACGGGTAGTATTTATTGGGTTTAAACATGCAAAATCACTGGTGTGGTCCTTTAAAATTCTTTGTTCATTGGCTAATTTGTGGTTAACATAATTGCAGGAGAAAGTTTATGAGCTTTGAAACAAGCTCTCATGTATGAGAAATTTCTGTCTAGATTTGGTTTTCATATCCAAACACAAAGTCTAGTGGACAACCTGAAAAACGGAGTTTGGATAGAAAAAAATGTAACATAAATATGAGAAGCTTGTAATTATGCTGAAGGTTTTGACTATAAGACATCCAAACAGGTGGTATTGGTGAAACTATAATTACACAACTGAAGAAATGACATGCTTCACAAATCATAGTGTGTGAGTGTGTTTGTGTGTGTCTGGACACATCCATTGTCGCAAAACATTATTTAGACAAGCTTTTAAGACAAGCTATGTAGCTAATATAAAGACATTTTGATTACTGATAAAATGATTTGGATTTATTGATTAGGGCTGTAAGCAGTTTGATCACAATGACCTTGTAGGCTAAAGGACCATACCTGCGATTTAGCATGTTTGAGCACAAAAAATTCAACCTACACAGCATTATGTTACTGATGATCATTTCTCAAAGCATACTGAAATGGTAAATATTAGAATTGTTTTTCCTACCTTCCAGGCAGCCATTGGTTTCAGTTTATTCCAGTATGCTATTAAAATCAACTTGTAGAGACTTGAAACACACTTAAGATAAGTAATCCATCACAGCAAACACNTGCTATTAAAATCAACTTGTAGAGACTTGAAACACACTTAAGATAAGTAATCCATCACAGCAAACACTATGTTTATTACATGTTTTGTTGAAGTAACTTTATTTAACAGGTTCAACATGGAGCTGCGCGGAAGACAATGTATGTCACCAGGATATATAGTCCCAGGAGACGACAGCTTTTATTGAGAAATCAAAATGACCATGCCTTCCACAATCATGCAAAAGAGTCAGAAGGCAAAACATTGACGTTTAAGGTGGGTGTATCACCTGAACGTTTGAGTTTGAAAGATAAGGGGAAAGATTGGAAAAATAACAGGAAAACTTGAAACTTTATGTTTTGGAAATTGGTCATCAGTAACGAAATATGTATGCTGGTTATACACAGGACTTAAACCTGCAAAATCACCAGTATGGTCCTTTAAATATGGATGAGGAAAATGCAGACCCTACAGAAGTAGAATTCCTCTTACAACCAAAGCAAACTTCACGCATGTGTGGCGTACGGTATGAAAAAAGACCTCGTTCTTACTGACAGAGTATCACATCACATCAAGGTTAACCTCTCCACAAAATATCTTCAATAAGACACTATACAAACCCAGCAGAGATGATCTATTTATAGATACATAGGACCTATAACATATGTATTCCTCATATATAGTACAAATAACCAGAGTTTGCCTTTTGCAAGGAAGCCAGTGTGAAAAATGTTTTGAGGACAACACTGTTATTGAGCAATCAGTCAAAGAGACATGAAGAATTAGCTGAGTTCATTAGCATGGAACTCATAATCCAACAACAAGGCCCATACCACCACCAAGGCCAAGCTAACTGGCCCATTGGAATTGATTTTTAAAGGACCATACTGCACATTTTGCATGTTTGAGCCTAATATATTCAATTTTCATACACATAACATTACTGACAATCATTTCCCAAAGCATACTACTGGAACGGTGAATTAAAAATGTTTTTCCTACCTTCCAGACCTCCATTGGTTTCAGTTCATTCTGGTACGCTATTAAAATCAACTTGTTGATACTTGAAATGTTCTTGGGATAGGTAATCCATCATCATGAACAACCGTGACCGTGTATTCAGGTTTTTTTTTAGGAGTTTCATAATTTTAGCGTTTAAGCACAATAAAAAGCACAGAGTCTCCACCGGGGAATGTAGTCCCAAAAGAAGACCTGAAGACCTGTGTTTATGAAAAAATTTTAATGACCATGACTTCATAATTTTGTGTAACTTAGCAGCCAAAACATCAATTTTTAAGGTGGGTGTATCACGTGAATATTTTATTTTGAAAGATTAAGAGATTTTGCAAAATATCAGGAAAGCTGAAATACGGTTTTATCCTTTGGGAAATGATTGTCATGTAACCTTACATGTATGAAAATTTAATATATTAGGCTCTAATATGCAAAATAGGTGGTATGGTTCTTTAAAGGCTAAAAACCTTGTGGATCCTGGATCAGATTATGATCTGGCTCACCTCCAAAATGTAACCACTTCTTCCTCTTGACATTATCTATCTGAGCCCCAAATTTCATCTGAATCTGTCCATAACTGTTTGAGATATCCTGCTAACAAACAAGCATAAAGGGAAAAACAAATGTGGGCGACAACATAACCTCCTCAGCAGAGGTCATAAAAATAATTATATATTTGAAAGGAGAAACTAAATGAGTTGGGACTTTTTTTTTTTTTTTTTTTNTTTTTTTTTTTTTTTTTTGCATGTTGCTTTATACAAGCACTGAACACTGAAAGTTGAACAGCTTTAGAAAGCAGAACATTTAAAGGAAGCGTCATTTTTGAATAGACGGTAAGAATTCTGTTTGCTTTGCCATGTAAAAACTTAACAAGGTCAAAATGTACTGAACTAAACAACATTCAAATCCATATATGTCCTGACACAAGAATAAATGTTTGCTTGCTGAGCTGCAATATCTGTCTCCATGGCTGTAGGCATAAAAAGTACATTTAGACAAAATCAATAATCTGACTGAAGTTGAAGGTTTATGCAGTTTTATGGTGAAGTTGTGGTTATTCTCAAAAGGGGCAAATTGCCTAAATTTTGAGTGAAATTTAAAATAAACCCAGTGAATGGTAAGGATATTCTTAAAAGGCATCAAGTTTATTTCAAGATGCACATTATTATTATTAGTAGTATTAATATTATTATTATTATTATCTGAAGTCAATGTGATATATTCTGTCAAAGTGAGGTGGAAAGTTGTGCGCAGAAAGCATTTATAGAAACAAAACTCCACACTGTCTTTCGTTTTCTTAAAGGAAGCATACTGGCAAATTGAGCCCAATACAACAGTTATGTTACTGGTAACCATTTCTCAAAACATACTACAGGAGCGTTTAATATAAGAGTTGTTTTCCTACCTTCCAGACTGACATTCATTCCAGTACACTATAAAAAATCAACTTGTAAAGACTTGAAAACACGCTTGAGATAAATAATCCATCACAGCAAACAACATGTCTGTTAGCTATTTTTGCCGAAGTAACTTTATTTAACAATCCATAAGACAATGTATTTCTCCGCCAGGAAATATAGTCCTGGGAGAAGACAGCTTTTACAGAGAAATAAAAATGACTGTGCCTTCTACAATCATGAGTAAATGTTAGAGGGCGAAACATTGAATTTTAAAGTGGGTATGCCACCTGAACATTTGATTTTGAAAGATTAGGGGACTTGAAAAAGTAAATACGGTTTGAAGTTTTGGAAATTGGTTGTCAGTAACGTAACATGTTGTTGTATATAATATATTGGGTTCAAGCATGCACAATCGCCAGTATGGCCCTTTAATCCAGAATTGATTCAACATTTATGGTTTCGTGAAAGGATTTTATGCATAAATGCTGCAGAATCTGTGTAAAGGGACATAATAATAATAAAAAAAAGTGCCTATTATGATGACATGATTGTAAGACATTGTGGCTTTTAGGAGGTTTAGGAGATAAAGCCTGAGGGTCTAAAAAAACACTCTTCCTACAAGAACCCTGCTGCAGAATGGGTAACAGATGTGCAGGATTTGGAAGTGGAGTTGTCTTTCCTGTATAACAAAGCCCTTGAAGTGGTTTCCCTCGTGTAATAGAAGTGAATTTACTCATGTAATAAGGGGAGGAGGAGGAGGGAGGAGAAGGAGGGGGGGAGGTGTGGATCTNGAATTTACTCATGTAATAAGGGGAGGAGGAGGAGGGAGGAGAAGGAGGGGGGGAGGTGTGGATCTCCTCACGCAAACTCCCCTCCCACTTTGATCTGAACTGTCCTCCTGTTAGCCACTTCACAGGCTAAGAGGAAAAGCCCTAACCTAACAGCTATTAACTCATAATTAACACATTTAATCCAAATAAAAAGGAGAAAAAGAAAGAAAGTGGACTTACCCTCTTTATCTATTCCACCAGCCTGGAAGTGAAAGAGACAAGAAGTCATGAAAATGCACTTTAGATGTCCAGTAAGAAGCATTTCCAGCCTCCTGTGGCTTTTTTTTTTTTTTTTTTTTTAACTTCAGGCTCTGCTCGTAAAAAAATTCAACACAAATGACTCTATTTTACATGTCTTATGTAACACACGTGGCTTGCAGGAGGAACACTGAGTATTTACTGGATCTAATGTGGGCATAATAACAGCAGATCCCGCTGCTGGCTGACAGGCGCTTTTTCCTGTCAGTTTTCATATCAGCTTTTTGGGAAGATTTCAGCGTGGATTTGTGTGAGTGTGGAAATGCGAAGCGGTAAAGCCACTTACCTTGTCAGCTGAAGTCAGGCTCAGCAAAACTCCTACAAATAAGGCGAGTGATAGGAAAGCCATCACGAGTCTATTTAGTCTGACGAGCAAATATATGGAGAAAAAAAAAAGCAAAAAGTNAAAAAAAAAAAACAAAAACTAAACCACAGACAGGAGAGGAAAAACAAACTGGTTATTCACGTTATCAGCTTCAGAAGTGGATGCGCAAAGTGTGGCCTCTTTAGGAAAAAAAAAAAAAAAAAAAAAAAAAAAAAAGACAGAAAGTTGTTAGAGTTTCATTGAGAAACGGGGTTTTAGTCGGTCTGTGTTTCTGTTGACTGAGTTTCGAGGAGTTTCTTGGAGTTTGGGGAGGAGGAGGAGGAGGAGGAGGACATCCCTTCTGCCGCATAGAGCCGCTGTGTGCTGGCCGCAGAGCTTGAAAGCTGGCACTTTGGCTCCGGGGCTAATATCAACGGCAAGACCAGCCCTGCGTGACGTCACACTGCCCCCGTTCCCGTCCCGCCACACGTGGGTGGGACGGAGGAGAGGAAGGAAGAGCCCCCATCCAGTCCCAGGATAGGATGAACGTGAGATTTAAGTCAACAAAAAACTACAACTACAGCAATAATAATAATAATAATAATAATAATAATAATAATAATAATAATAATAATAATAATAGAATCATTCAAGAAACTATTATAATAAATAATTTCCATCCATCCATCCATCCATCCATTTCCTAAACCCGTTTGTCCTGTTGAGGGTCACGGGGGGGGGGGGGNGGGGGGGGGGGGAGACGGGGTACTTAAAACATAAAAAAAACATAAATAGGGTGACAAATTAAAGGGAAAAAGACAAGAAAAAGCGTCTTAGTGAGGCGTTTGTTCACCATGATATACCGATAGAACAGCTTTAAAGGACAATACCGGTGGTTTTGCCCAATATATACAACCCGTGTAAACACATTAAGTTACAGACTCTATCTATCTATCTATCTATCTATCTATCTATCTATCTATCTATCTATCTATCTATCTGTCTGTCTGTCTGCCTGTCTATCTATCAGACAGTTTCTCTGTCTGTCTGTCTGTAGCACCAACATCTCTAGAACCCGGCACTGTATAAAGTTGCAATTCAGCAGGTTTATTGCTCAGGACCCAAAGACGTGCAGTGTCATGTGAGAAGTTGTTTGGATGAGTGGTTCTCAAATTGAGCTGTGCTGGTAAAAAAGTAGTCCATGCGGCAGGATACGCTCCAGGCATGGCAGCATATGCTCTGGTCCAGCGTCACGGTCTCAACCCAACCCCATACAGCAAACAAAACTAGATCAGAGGATGTGCAGAAGCATGGGGCAGGCTGTGACACACACCATAAAGTCCAGCCCGGTCTGAACAGGCATGTTTTGAACGGGCACTGCACTAGTTTTTTTTTTGTTTTGTTTTTTTTGTTTTTTTTTTTGTTTTTACCTTTAACCAGGTAAGTCTCATTGAGCTTTGAAATCTCTTTTCTGAGAGAGACCTGGCCATGACAGCAGAACAGGTACAGCACAGATACATCAAGCAACATTCAAGTCATTTACATTATCAAGAATAAAGTAAAACTCTTTTATAGACTGACTGAGAAATGTTTAAAAACATAGACACTGACCAATACTGTTCATTTCCTGTTATTTTAAAATCCATCTGAACTCACCAAAAGCAATCGGTTCAGACAATAGGTCCTTCTGTAGAATATTCCAGGGATACTTACAGGCTTTTTTTTTTTTTTTNTTTTTTTTTTTTTTCTAGCTCTGTCTGACAAGAGGAACAGAAAACTAAATAAAGTCATTACTCATAGTTTTGTCATAGGCCGTACTGGGTGTTTTGCCTTCTATGATCAGACGTACACGTTAGCAGGTGAAACGCTGAATTTTCATGTGTGTGTGTATCCCCTGAACATTTGATTTTGAAAGATTAGGGGATTTGGAAAAATAACAGGAAAACTAAAATATGGTTGTATGTTTTGGAAAATGGTTGTCAATAATGTAAAATGCATGCAGGTAGTATTTTTTGGGCTTAAACATGCAAATCATCAGTGTTGTCCTTCACAGTGTTGTCCATCAGCTTGACAAAAATGAGGCATGGGCAACTGGCGGCCTGGGGGCCAGAAATGGCCCTCATCTTTAATTAATCCAACCCTTGGATAAATTTCCAATTAATTAAAAAAGTTGTAAAATGTGAAAGTTGTGAAATAGTTTTCCTTTGTTATACTACCACCTGTCAACAGAGGGGCTCACTCAGTAACGATGCTGCATTTTGAGACACGTTTCCCTGTGTCGTATATGTTGTTGCTTGGTCGGGTAAAAGAAAAAGATGAGTGTCTCAAAAAAGAAATGTTGACATAGAAAACTTGCAGGTTCCAAAATATTAAGACAGGAAACGGATTACTTTTATCAAATTTATTATCAAATATAAAGGTAAGCAGGCATGTGTTTATTATATCTGAAAACAACATCAACCATGAAAGATTTCAACTTGAGTTGCCATAACAACACGATGCAAAAAGACACATATGACAAGTTGTGTACCAATTGTACACAAGTGTTTCATTAATGGGACTTGGGGGTAAGACTAGACAAGATTTGAGAAAATAAAGACTTTTTGTGGTATGTTAACTGTGGTAATGTTACTATTGATTTAAGTTGGTATTACATTGAATAACTTTGACATGGATTATGTAAAACCAATGAATATAAGCTTTATATATATATTTTATAAACAGGATAGGCTGTATGTCACACTTGTTCTTAAGCACTTCTGGGTAAAGACGGTCTTAGTTGGAAAATGAAAAGTTTCCCTTTTCGAAAGCTTGTAGTTGAGGTAACAACAGAAATGTTGTGCAAAAAAAAATCTGTTTTACTTTAATTGTTTTTTTCTTCAGTGAACTCAAATGCACCAAAATACATGTCAATCTATTCTAAAACAGATTGACAAAACAGATTTTAAAATGTTTTCTTGAATTAAAAAGAAAACTGAAGCTTTATTGGGCTTTATTAAATGTTTAAATATTATACTACAGTCATTTTTGTTTTATTTAATGTGCCCTTTGACAGTGAGAATGAATATTTATCTCATCATCAATCCTGCCTGTTTTCATGATGGTGCTCAGGCAGCATGGTGGCTTGGTGTTTAGCACTGCTGCCTCACAGCAAGAAGATCATGGGTTCAATTCTGATGGGTTCTTTCTGTGTGGAGTTTGCATGTTCTCACAGTTTCTTCCCATCTCCTTAGTCATACAGGTTAGATGAATTGGAAACTCTAAACTGACCGTAGGTGTGAATGAGTGTGTGTGTGTGCAATGTGTCTCAGGTCTGTGATTGGCTGGCGACCTGTCCAGGTGTATCCTACCTATTGCCAATTACCACTGGGATAGGCTTCATAACCCTGATTAGGCTAAGTGGGGTGGATGGGTGGATGGATGGATGGATGGATGGATGGATGGATGGATGGATGGATAAATGATGGATGGATGATGGTTGCATGGATGAATGGATAAATGATGGATGGATGGATGGATGGATGATGGAACTCCACAGCAGCAAAACTGAAACTCTTTAAACTTAAACTGTAAAGGTCGTAGCAGAAAATGATCCTTCTGTCCCGATGGGAGCAGCATGGCAAAACAATAAATAATCCCCCCCCCCCCANTGCCCCAAATGAAGCACAAACAAACCAGACCAAACCAGGCCATTTTGGGGGTTTTGGGTCAATTTGGAGCAGGCTGGGGGCCTCAGAATATGATTTTTGTATAATGACAGACAGATAATATATGTATAGTATTTGGGGAAATGGTTATGATATTCGGGTTGTACATATTGGGCTTTAATTATCTTTTAAAGGCAGATAAAGAGGAAGAGTGAAATGCTAAATACAGACTGAAATTTTATTGATAAAAAAATAATCGTCTCAATTAAGAATTAAAGGGACATACCGATGTCTTAGCATGTTTGAGCCTAATATATACTATCCACATGCACATTACATTATTGACAACCATTTCTCAAAATATACTACTTTAGTGGTAAATATCAGAATTGGTTTTCCTTCCAGACTGCTGTTGGTTTCTGTTCATTCCAGCAGGCTATTAAAATCAACTTATAGAG
Source organism: Lucifuga dentata (assembly GCA_014773175.1). Taxonomy (NCBI): domain Eukaryota; kingdom Metazoa; phylum Chordata; class Actinopteri; order Ophidiiformes; family Bythitidae; genus Lucifuga; species Lucifuga dentata. Next base: position 22,751 of record VXCM01004790.1, read on the forward strand.
ACTTAAAACGTGCTTGATACATGTAATCCATAACAGCAAAACATGCTTATTAGGTTGTTGTTGTTTTTTTTGTCAAAGTAACTTTATTTAATCAATCCAACATGAAGCTGCACATAAGACAATGTATGTCTCCGCCATTAAATATAGTCCCAGAAGAAGATGGCTTTTACCAAGAAATTAAATGCCTTCTACAATCATGCACAAGTGTTTGAAGGTGAAACATTTGATTTTGAAAAATTAGGGGATTTGAAAAAAAAAAAAAAAACCCCAGGAAAAATAAAGTACAATTTTATGTTTGGAAATTGGTCATTAGTATATGCATCAGCATGTGTTGCATATATTGGGCTCAAATGTGCTCATTTGCTGGTATGCTCCTTTAAATCAGGGTTTTGTATAGTGATGGTGAGCTGCTCGCAGATAAGGAAACGTGATTAACTGCCACATCTGCACGCCTCATGGCTTCAACGCCACGGGACAGAGAGGCAGAGAAAAGGTGAGAGAAACTCGTCCGTGGAGTTTTGTAGAGGAAAGTCAAGGGAAAAATAAAAGAGGGGCCAAGAAGTCTAGACCACGACGTGGAGTGTAAGGGGGGGACGGCCAAAAGGAATAAGGGAGACACAGGTGGTGGTGGTGGTGGTGGTGTGNTCCTGTCCATCCCTGACCCGCTGCAGAGAGAGAGAGAGGGAGAGGGAGAGAGGGAGAGAGAGAGAGGGAGACCCTCTGACTTCCTTCATCTTGGCCTCAGAGTCCAACATCTGGTCTTTTCTCACAACAAAGGATCCAGACAAATAAGTTGCTGTTATAATTGGCATTGAATCACTTGCAGCAAATTGAAAGCAGACCCACGCGGCCAAATTGGATTTCTATGCAAATAGTTTTGAAGAGCAAATGTTTAAACCAAGGAACTTCCAGAGAAAGATTTTAGGTTTTTTTTTAGCTCTTTGGGAATGTTTTTTTTTTTTTTTTTTTTTNTTTTTTTTTTTTTTTTTTTCAGGAATATTTCATGTGAGAAAGCAGATGTTTTCTGCTTAAGTGTGGTAACAATTCTCCTTCTGCTTGTAATCTTTTGCTGACTATCAGGGCCATTTTTTGGCATAAGTTTCCCAGAGCGCCACCAGCTGGAGGGGCACCGAAGAGAAGGGATTTTTTTTCCTTTTTTTTTCTGCCAATTTATTTTTTTATACTCCCTACATTTGTTCTGTCAGTCAAAGTCACATTGGTCTATTTGACTAATAACTCAGTGCTGCCTGTCATTACATCACATCATATTACAGATGTGTTAGAATGGACATAAAAAAAAAATGACAAATTAAAGCAATTTTTTACCTTGTGATTTGTTGCCTCTATGATTGGATGTGCATAGACCCATGAAATCCAGGAGAAAAAAAAAAAAGAGTTTTGATTATGTGACTTATGATTCAAAATTTATAGGTTAAAATGTAAAAGTGGTTATTACAGCGCCACCATCAGGTCAATCAGAGTAATTTCACCTCCAAAATTGAACCACTTCCTCCTACTGACATCATCTGCCCCTTCATCCAAATCTATCCATAACTTTTTAATATATCCTGCTAACAATCAAAACACAAACAAACCCCAGTGATCACATGATGTCCTTGGCGAGCAAACAAAAGCAGAAGAAGAAAATTAAAGAAATCTGTTAAGCTTATGCCTCGGGTTTGGGTACCTTGCACTCAGCCACAGAAAATGAAAACATTTCTCTAACAAATGAGAATAATTTGCATAATTTTGTCAAATTAAAATATTCCTCATGAGAGGACAGAGCCGTCGGGGGAGTCCAGACTGATAGAAAGGCTAACCTAATTACAAGACATTGGCGTGCCCTTTAAAAAAAAAAAATCTCTAAAACGACAACNAAAGGCTAACCTAATTACAAGACATTGGCGTGCCCTTTAAAAAAAAAAAATCTCTAAAACGACAACTATCGAACAAAGCCGAGCCCACTTGCATGACAAAGAGGGCGAGCGGAGCCATTTCACAGGAGGCGTCTGGATTGTTTTCTTTTCTCTTTTTCGAGCATTGTCCCCCCCTACAAAAAAAAAAAATNAAAAAAAAAAAATATGTGCCAACACAATGACCTGTGACGTCTAACAGCAACGTTTTGCCAGAATCACAATGTGCGTGTAGGAGGTGAGCCGAGCAGATCACCCATGGGGTCAACGGTGGTTTTGTCCCCACGACAGAGGGGAAGGTATGGCAATAAAAATGCTAAAGGAGACATTCCAGGAGAAGGAGGGGGGGCGGGGACGGGATGCCACATAATTTAAAACATGGTTGTCATATTCTGAATGGGAATTCCTGCTCCTCCATCCTGAGCGGAAGCAATTTATTGTTTTGTTTTGTTTCTGCTTCAGAATAGTTTTTATCTGAGAACAGAAGAAAAAGAATTGATCACTGTTGCATGATAAATGTGTATGAATGGATGGAAAGAATGAAAAAAATAAAACACAGTTCCTATGATTCAGTGACAATTCAGCAATAATCAGCACCAACGATCAAATTAAACTTTTACCGCAAGAAGAACAAGCTTGCTGATTATTGCTTTAAAGGACCATAATAGGTGATTTTGCATGTTTGAGCCCAATATATACAACCACACAAATGTTACGTTACTGACAACCAATTTTTGAAAAATGAACCTGTATTTTAGTTTTCCTGTTATTTTTTTCCCAAATCTCCTAATCTTTCAAACTCAAATGTTCAGATACTACACCCATCTTAAAATTCAGTGTTTCACCTTCTAACATATATGCACAAGTGTAGAAAGCACAATCATTTTAATTTCTCTGTAAAAGCCGTCTTCTCCTGGGACTATATTTCCTGGCAGAGACACACATTGTCTTCCATGCAGCTCCATGTTGGATGAGATTATGTCTGTGGACCAAGGAGAAGTTGACATATTGCAAGTATGAATTTGACATGTGACAAATTAAATTTATATATTTTCTGCCTAAAACGCTCAAAAATCCCTGAGACCCCAGGAGGTTAAGCCCAATAAATATTATCCACGTCTAATGTTATTTTACTGACAAATAATTTCCAATTAATTTCAGTTTTCTTGTAATTTTACCAAATCCCATAATCTTTCAAAATCAATTGTTCAGCCTGAAAATTCAATGTTTCGCCTGCTAACACATATGTCCAAATGTAGAAGGGATGATCATTTTTAATTTCTCCTGGGACTATATTTCCTGGCGGAGACATACATTATCTTCCATGCAGCTCCGTGTTGGATCGACTAAATAAAGTTACTTCTACAAAACTAACAGACCTAATGTTTACTGTGATGGATCAAGTATCTTCAGCATGTTTCAAGTCTCTACAAGTTGATTGTAACAGTGATGAATTGAATCCAATGGCAGATTGGAAGGTAGGAAAAACAATTCTAAAATGTATTGCTCCTGTGAAAATATTTTGGGAAATGGTTGTCTGTAACATAACGCATATGTGTTTATGTATGTGTATATGTTGGGCTTAAACATGCAAGATTGTGGTTATTGCCCTTTAATACTTTATGCTAAACTTTATATGTCTTTGAACACACTCTGAAAACTAAAATGATAATTCTATGGGTATATGACGTGTTTAGCTTGATGTCTTGGTTATACGAATGTGTTTGAAAAAAAACATTTTACCTTACTGCTGATGCAACAACGATAAAGCGTCAGCAACATAACATGTATGTGGATTGACTGGGCTCAAACATGCATGATTGCGGTATTCTCCTTTAATACTTTACACCAAACTTTATATGCAAGACAGTTTGTCTTTGAACACAGTCTGAAAAGGAAAACTATAAATATATGGGTATATGCCAGGCTGAGCTTGAAAGCAAAATAATAGGAAAACTAAAATACAGTTTTAAGAAATGGTTATCAGTGATCAGTGTGTATGTGGGTTGCATATATTGACCTCAAACATGAAAAATTATCATCCTTTAAGCAGTCTACAGAGCGTCTGTGTGTGAAAATGCTCATTCTGCTTTTCCTCACTTTATATTGCTCAAAAGCCCCTAATGGCTAATGGAAGCCTTTCGGTCTGCACACCCGCAGTAAAAGGAAAAATCTATAATGGTAGCCATTAGGCAATTATCTGCAATGCAATGCTGGAGTCCTGCGGTCCTTTACTTCCACCATCTAACTGTGGTTTCTACGGAAACCAAGCCATCAGAATCTCTTTCAGTCTGTGAGTTTCAAAAACTCCTCACGCTTCAGCAGAGCATCAACCTACAGGCCAGCCAGCGAGAACCACGCGTGTGTCTGCACTTCAAGATGAATCATATGCTAGCTCGTCCCTGAGGGAGGGGTGGAGAGAGAGAGAGAGAGAGAGAGAGAGAGAGAGAGAGAGAGAGAGAGGGAGGATACTGGGAGGGGAGGATACCGGCGATCGTGCATGTTTCAGCCCAATACATACAATCCACATACACATTATGTTACTAACAAATGTTTCCCAAAATATACTACTGGAGCAGTAAATTTTAGAGTTGTTTTTCCTGCCTTCCAGACTGCTGTTGGTTTCAGGTCATTCCAGTTCGCTATTCCCTATTATTATTATTATTATCTGCTGGCATTTAAACACCATTGTAGATGGCAAGGTTGTTTTAATTTCTTGGTACAAACCATAAAGTATTTTTTCTTGCATGATATTTGCATGATTTTTTCTTGCATGATATTGAAATAAAAAGGTCAAAATATATCGCCAAGTTAGCTATAATAGTTAGAATAGTGTATAATAACTGTTTGTCTTTGACATGTAAGTGTGAATAGTTTCAGAACATTTACTTCTCTGCACAAATGTTTAATACCCACTGTGATTAAGATCATTGTAACAGAATCCAAGCAAACAGTCCTTTAATCTAACTTTACTTTAGTTAGTATTTATTACTAACTTTATTTATTTTACCGTATTTATTGGAGTTACATTTGGCATCGTTTGCTGGAACACTTGGAGGTCGGAAATTGGAATTTTCAACTGGGAAATTCTGACATCCCACTTTGACTGGAATGTAGCATAAGATGCTAAATCTTTATAATCTTCCAAGCTGTTTCTTAAAACCCCACTTTTATAAATTTCATGCAATTACCTTTTCAGCCAGGGCTTGGAGTTTTTAATTTGAAATTTGTGTAATTCTGTCATTCAAAATGATGATGAAAAATGACCTGTGAACAGGCACCATAATTGGATATGCATTTTGAATGTGACTGACGTGCCCTCATCTTCACATGGAGTTATGAATATCCATTCCCTCCAGGCGTGGAGCTGTATAAATGTGTTTAATTATCTCTGATGAAACTTTTATGCACGCTGAAGGGTTTGCTGAAATAAACGAATATGAATTGACTGTGGATGAAATGTCAGGGTTGTGATTGGGACTCTGTTCCATTTACAAAATAAAATGAGAGTCGGTACCTCTGTGTTTGTGCCATTCATTTGATCTGATGGGATGAATGGCAGCAGAAAGAAAGAAAGAAAGAAAGAAAGAAAGAAAGAAAGAAAGAAAGAAAGAAAAGCATAGGAACTGAACAGCTGCTGCACAAAAAACAGCAACACGTTATGAAATGGAAGGTTGAATATGTTTGTTGGTGTTGGTGAGTTTTCTAATAACTGACTCCCTACAACTGTAAAAGAGGCTGATTTAGCTGAAATTCTTAACTCCTGATCAAAACCCACCTGTATTCATTGCATTTTGAATGAGCCAAGCTCTCTACAATGGTGGCACGGTGGCTTAGTGGTTAGCACTGTCGCCTCACAGCAAGAAGGTCCTGGGTTCGAATTTGACCAGGTCCTTTCTGTGTGGAGTTTTCTGGCTTCCTCCACCTCCAAAGACATGCAGGTCAGGTGGATTGGAAATTCTCAATTGAACGTATGTGTGAATGAGTTTGTCTGACTGGTGACCTGTCCAGGCGAACCCCGCCTCTCACCCAATGACTGCTGGGATAGGCTCCAGCCAGGGCATATCCTATTTCTATAGCCATATGTTCTTAACAGGACAAACGGGTATAGAAAATGGATGGATGGATAACCCTCTACATCCAACAGCAGGTGGGCGTGGTGTGGTGTCTCCAACATACTGCTGCCACTGTATGTTGGAGATACTTTCTGTTTTGTAGTGTCTGTTGTCTGAAGTATTGATTACACATTTAGTATTTTGATTACTTTTTTTAGTCTTTTATTTGATGAACATGGGCGCTGAAATTTGAAAATGAACTAAATGGGCTACTTCTATTTTTTTCAAAGTAGTGGAATGTATGGGAGTCTTATAATGGCAGTGGTAGTATTTACTGAGTCTGTGGTGGTATTTACTGAGTATTACTAGTAGTAGTATTATTAGTATATACTGAGTCTGTGGTGGTGGGTCTGATTCAGGATCAAACATGTACGTCTCACTACATGGGATCCTGCAGGGTTCTCCTGAAATGCCTGCCATGTTGGTTTACTTGTTTTCTCTGGAAACTCCTCCGGAACCCAAGCAATCAGGCAGCCAATCAGAGCAGCGCTTCATTAACATAGCATCCCCGCCCACTCAAGACAGCTCATAGTGATGGCAGGCAGAAACTGGGAGGAAGAAGAGGTCTCAGAGCCTGGATGTGTGTTTTGTTTTGGTTTTTTTTGGAACAGATATCATAACCTTGGTTTAAAGACACATTTGACGTGTTTTAAACTGCTAAAAAAAAAAAAAAGCATGACATGGGACCTTTAATCATCCATTTTAGATCCTCAATGAAGCTCGTGGGTTAAGGAATGACATAAGTCAAGGGACTTCTGTTCCCTGAGTGTTTCCTTAAGGTAGAGCTTCTCCCCAGGCTTGGTGCCATCTTGGTGTGGTACTCCTTTTGCTTGGGAGGAAGTAATGCCTTAAAGACGATAATCAGGGAACAAATCAACTCAACAAATCAGGGATCCCCTCAGCAGAAATGCCACATACCATATACCTGCATATATGGAACACTTCTCTGCATTTCTAACTATTTTTAGGTGGGTATACAGTAAATCCACTTTTTTTAAGAGTTGGGTATACGCCGTATACCTGTGTTTACACACCACTACAACTCTGCATGGACCCTCCTCACACTTATGTGTGAATGATAGGGTCCTGAAGTCTGGCTGTGACAAGAAGTCCATCCAACTGCCTGCATGTGGCTTTCACAACCCTGATGATATCCTAGCCTGGTGGTGTCTGCTACATGCCCAGCTGGCTCCTCCCCCATGATGTGCTGGCTCCTGAGGGCTTTCATCGGTGCCCCCCCCCCTTTAGTATGTCAACATATCAACGTTAGAATATCAATGTTAGCATGTCAACAAATCAACAGTGTGTCAACATTAGCATATCAATGTTAGCATGTCAACATGTCAACATTAGCGTGTCATCATTAGTGTGTCAGCATTATCGTGTGAACACATCACATTAGCATTCAACATGTCAACATTAGCATGTCAAAATTAGCATGTCAATGTTAGCATGTCAATGTCAGTGAATGTGTCAGAGTGTGATGTTAGCGTGTCAGTGTGTCAACATGTCAACATTAGCATGTCAATATTACCATGTCAGTGTTAGCATGTCAACATTAGCATGTCAATGTTAGCATGTCAACATGTCAGTGTTATCATGTCAATGTTTCATGTCAACATTAGTTAATGTTACTGTGTCGACATGTTGATGTTAGCATGTCAGTATTAGCATGTCAACATTAGCACTGATAGAACAGCGACGTATGAAGTGCTCTCTTTGTGAAGGAAAGCTGAGGAAATTCTTCCAGAACAAAGCAGAGATATTCAGAAAATCTGTGTTTTTTCTCTTGTGGACTCAACCCCCTCAAGTTATTTATCTGCTTTTATTAAGCTTCCGTTATCTGTAAAAAATAAAATAAAATAAAATTTTAAAAAAGCATTGAATCATGAAGTTCATTTTTTTTTTTTTTTATNTTTTTTTTTTTTTTTAATGTCTTATCTATCAGCTAATTGGACATTGTGGAATTTCATGGCAATGCATTCACTGACATCCACCAGACATTTGTAGGAGATAAATAATTAAAACTGCACTGAATGCATTTTTTTTCTTTGGGTGTAAGGGTTGTTAAGGGTCAGCTCGCACACACACACACACACACACACACACACACACACACACACCTCAACACCCCATTAGCGTTATATGAGCCTTTGTGTTTGTGTGAAAGAAAATTACATCCATTCAAAAGAGAAGCAGAAGGTTCTAGAATTCTGACTTGGCCACCCCACTCACCAGATCTTTCTCCCATCAAGCTGGATAGGATGAGCTTGATAGGCAAGTGAAAAAGACCTGTTGGAGTGCCTGAAAAGTGCTTGGGAATCATTTCCAGGACCCGACTTCCAAAAATGACTGCAGCATATGCCTAGAATCTGTGCGGCATTATTAAGGCCAGAGAGGGTTACAAAGTCTGAGCCTGAAATGACTTCACAGTGCTTTGATGTGACTAATTCTTCTTGAAAATAATTAGTTACATTTATTTTATCTATTTTTGTCATTTCCTGTGCAATAAATTATAAAACAAACAGTGTACTGGTGATTTTTTTTTTTTTTTTTATTCTGGAGGTGGCCTGAAACATCTGGCCTGCAGTGTAAGATCTGAAAACTATGCAGCCCTAGCATCCCTCACCATGTCATTAAAAACAGTTATTTGCTCCTTTAAATGAAGCTGTTGAACGTCAAGATTTGTGGCTTTCCAAAAGCGTTCAGTCTTCCTGTATTTACGCCAGAAGCCACGCATAGACTCATTTATCCATGAGCATGATTTCCTACATGGACTCTAAGTGTCATGGGAGCTACTTTGTCAAGTATAAAAGAGCACTGCTCATTAAAAGATGGACAAGTGTTTCTTCATCCTTACAGTCTGACGTTGGTGTGGAATCAAAACAGAGAAGTTTTCTACAAGGCGCTGGTTATAATGCGTGGATGGCGTGTCTGTTTAAGGGGCACGACATCCACATGAAAGGAAAGATCAAAGAAGACACAAGAGTGATCATTTACAAGAAGATCCTCTGTGATCATGATCAACAGCTAAACCCTGTGAGAATACCAGGTCTGATGTCTGACCTTTACTGTGTGGAACCCATGACATGCTGCACAAAGTTAAGAGACACTGTAATATTTAAGAATTCAGAAGCAGCACCATGAAATATCGTCCACATGCAGATTAAAATCACCATGAAAAGTTTGTCCAACGTTAAAATAGAAGATAAAAAGTCTGAAAATTCAGACAGAAAAGAGCCAGCAGGACCAAGAGAATGATAAATTAATATACAATAAAAAGGATTAATTAAGCCAATCCAGGTTATTTGGAGCTGAAATGGTCCTTTGAGGCGCTGGAGGTCAGATCTGTCCGTTCCTGACCTCTGGATTCTCTCTCTCAGCGTCGTGGCGTTGCACGTAGCAGCATTGTGGAAATGATACGTTCTGTCACCAATGAAAACATCTTGTTCTTATTTTAACACTTTTTTTGGAAGCCTGTTTGTGTGTGATCACCTCTCCAGCCCCGTCTGTTTCTGTCTCAGTCTTTTTAAAGGACCATACCACTCATTTTGCATGTTTGAGCCTAATATATTCAATTTTCATACATGTAACGTTACTGACAATCATTTCCCAAAGCATACTACTGGAACGCTGAATTAAAAATGTTTTTCCTACCTTCCAGACCTCCATTGGTTTCAGTTCATTCTGGTACGCTGTTAAAATCAACTTGTTGATACTTGAAACGGTCTTGGGATAGGTAATCCATCATCATGAACAAGATGGTTCAGTTTTTGTTTAGAAGTTACATAATTTTATCTTTAAGCGCAATAAAAAGTGTGGAGTGAATGTATGCCTCCACCGGGGAATATAGTCCCAAAAGAAGACCTGCGTTTATTGAAAAATTTAAAGGACTGTGACTTCATAAGGCTGTGTAACTATTAGCAGGAGAAACATGGATTTTTAAGGTGGGTGTATTGCTTGAATATTTGATTTTGAAAAATTAAGAGATTTAGCAAAATATCAGGAAAACTGAGATACGGTTTCATCCTTTAGGAAATGATTGTCAAGAACGTGACATGTATGAAAACTGAATATATTAGGCTCAAATATGCAAAAGGGGTGGTATAGTCCTTTAAATCACTTTCAAATTTTTTATTCACAATATGCATAAAGTAAAATAAGCATAAAAATAGGAGGGCAGGAAACCTCATCCTGGTGCTTGTGGCCCACATGTCCAAACCTGATTAGACTGTCGACTCTCTGACACCTGAAGGGAATTTTTCTAAAATATCTTCTTACAGCCACAGTACATTTAGTAAAGTATAATATTTAATACTCCTGCAGCTTGTTGTGTCCATATGTCTCTGAAGAGCAGAACAACAGGACGCGTTTGCCAGATCACAACAGGATTTTCATTTAGCCAGTAGAAATTGAGCTTTTTTTGCTTTTAACCTTGCTCATCGTAGAAATTGTATCTAGCCATTTGCTCACACATCTTCATCATGGTGAGAGGAGAGACATGCACAAGAGAGAAATAACGCCATACAGACTAACGAGATTTGGCTGGTTATTTATCTTCGCTGATCACATTTTGTTCTTTGCTGGAGGACAAACAGGCTGCAGCTTATTGAGAGAAGTGAAGAATAAAAGTGCAAGACTATCAGAAGTCTGTCAGTGTGTGTGTGTGTGTGTGTGTGTGTGACTTCATTAAAGATCCAGCTGTACAAAATTACTGGGGAAATAGCCTTTTTTTTTATTTTAAGGACAATATTTCACTTCATCAGGGACAGTGCTCATTGATCAACAGTAAGACAATAAACAGTAAATGAGTCAGAGTTAAATTAGCCCAAGAGGCTAATTTAACCCAAATTACCCAAATTAGACTGCAGAGTTAAATTAGCCCAAGAGGCTAATTTAACCCAAATTAGACTGCAGAGTTAAATTAGCCCAAGAGGCTAATTTAACTCTGCAGTCCCTGAACAGATGTTAAAAAAGGCACCCTAAAATCTGATAAAACAACAAGTACATAGCTACTATATACAGTATATATATATATATATGCAAAAATACATACTCAAACATGGAATATCAGGTGATTTTGCATGTTTGAGCCTAATATGTGCGACTCACATACTTGTTATGTTGCTGACGACCATTTTGCAACACATACTACTGGAGCGGTAAATATTAGAATTCTTTTTCCCACCTTTCAGGCTGCCATTGGTTCATTCCTGTACAAATAGTATAAATTTGCACTGACAATTTTTCCATTGTCCAACACTAAGTTGCATGGAAGATGATGTATGTTTCCACCAGGGAGTTTCTTACATTTGCATTGTTTTATATTTATATGTTTTCTTCTTGTTTGCCTCATCTTCCTTTCCTTTCGGCTTTCCCTTCAGGGGTCACCACAGCGAATCATCTGCCTCCATCTAACCC
>VXCM01004791.1:0-45858 GCA_014773175.1 Lucifuga dentata
TGTAAAAAAAAAAAAAAGAATATAGTAAGACTACAGTGAGTGTATAGTAAGAGCATGGTAAAAGTGTAAAAAAATAAAAATAAAAACTATTATAAGTGTACAGTAAGACTATAGTAAGTGTATAGTAAGATGATGCTAAAAGTTTAAAAAAAAATAGTAAGTGAATAGTAAGACTATAAGTGTATCATAAGACTATAGTAAGTGTATAGTAAGACCATAGTAAAAGTGTAAAAAAAAAAAAAAAAAAAAAANAAAAAAAAAAAAAAAAGACAGTATTCTAAGTGTATAGTAAGACTATATTAAGTGTATACTAAGACCATGGTAAAAATGTAAAAAAAATAAAAATAAAAAATAAAGACTATAGTAAGTGTATAGTAAGACTATAGTAAGTGTATACTAAGACCATGGTAAAAATGTCAAAGAAAATAAATAAATAAAGACTATAGTAAGTGTATCATAAGACTATAGTAAGTGTATAGTCAGACAATGGTAAAAGTGTAAAAAAAAAAAAAANGAAAAAAAAAAAAAACTAATATAAGTGTACAATAACACTATATTAAGTGTATACAAAGACTATATTAAGTGTATAGTAACACTATGGTAAAAGTGTAAAAAAAAAAGACGATAGTGAGTGTATAGTAAGACGATGGTAAAAGTGTAAAAAGAAAAAAAAAAGACTGTAGTAAGTATATAGTAAGACTATAGTGAGTGTATAGTAAGACCATGGTAAAAATGTAAAAAAAAAAAAAAAAAAAANAGTGTAAAAAAAAAAAAAGACTATAATAAGTGTATAGTAAGACTATATTAAGTGTATACTAAGACCATGGTAAAAATGTAAAAAAAAAAGAAAAAAAAATGCCTATAGTAAGTGTATCGTAAGTGTATAGTAAGACCATGGTGAAAATGTAAAAAAAAAAAAAAANNNGTAAAAAAAAAAAAAAAAAAAAGATTATAGTAAGTGTATAGTAAGGCTATAGTAAGTTTATAGTTAGACTATAGTAAGGCTATAGTAAGTCGATAGTAAGACTATAGTAAGGCTATAGTACGTGTATAGTAAGTGTATAGTAAGGCTATAGTAATTGTATAGCAAGATTATAGTAAGTCTATATAAGATTGTAGTCAGTCTATAGTAATTGTATAGTAAGACTATAGTAAGGCTATAGTAAGGTATACTAAGTATATTGTCATGCTGTTGTACGTTTATAGTAAGGGTATACTAAGTGTATAGTAAAACTACAGTAAGTGTACACTAAGGCTATAGCAAGTGTTTAGTAAGGATATATTAAGTGTACAGTAAGGCTATAGTACGTGTAGAGTAAGGCTTTTGTAAGTGTATAGTAAGGCTATAGTAAGTGTACAGTAAGACTATAGTACGTGTAGAGTAAGGCTATAATAAGTGTATCATAAGGCTATAGTAAGTGTATGGTAAGTGTATAGTAAGACTGTACCTGTAGCATCTCCAGCATTCCAAGCTCTTCTCTTGGTCTGTCCACTATTGACAAGGTGATTCTTTACTTATTAATCTTCATCTTCTCCGCTGTCATCTCTTCATTACTTACATTTTTTTTTATTATCGTCTTATATTTTTATTGTTTCTAAAATTGAGACCCAGCCTCTCTTTATTGCTTCTCTTTCACAATTCCTCGCTGTGCTGCTGCCCTTTCAAAAACATCCCACCTCCTTTTTTCTTTATTTCCTTGTGTGGAATAAAAGGTAGACGGAGAGGTCACAGCGCATTAACCACACTAATAAACCTATTACGCTGCTATGGAATTTGGAGCCGAGAGAGAGAGGGAGGGAGGGAGGGGGAGAGGCTGCTTTGGGTAGAAGAGGAAGAGGCAGAGGAGGAAGAGATGAAGCTCAGTCTGAAAGCCTCACTGATACGATGTTTAAGCTTTCTGTCTGTTCGTTAGCTTTCCCTCCAGCATTCTTTAAGGAGCAGATCTGCCGTCTTCCGTCGGAGCGTCACGTCACTTTCTGCCGCTCCGCTTCTCTTTCCCAGCACTCCAGTCATTGTGAGGCCAATTACAACACCACCGTGCCATTGGGGGGCCATAAATATCCTGAACAGGTCCCCAACCTGTGAGGAAAGAGGAAGTGGTAGGGTGGAACGTGGGAGATGTGGGAGAGGAAAGCTGCTGAATGCAGTTTTAGATGTTTCACACTAGAATCAGAGAATAGATTTGTTGCAGAACGCAATTTTTAAAACATGACTGAAACGCTTTAACGCTCCTGGATGTGGAATAATGTGCAGTTAATGGCATGTACAAGTATAATCAGAGTAAATGACTGGAATGTTCCTTTGGAAAATTGTCTCTGATTAAATTAAGAAAAAAGGTTATTATGAAGAGTTTAAAGTCTCATATGACTTTTAATTCTAGACTTCCTCTTTTTATATAGAAAAACTAATGTTAAGGAACAGGTTTCGCAGTCAAAGCATTGGTATTGAAATAAAAAATTTAGTATCATACTCAGCCACAGTATAGCTTACAGGTTGTTTTTTCCTCAAACAAAAACTACTTGGCTCTGTAAATAAATCTTTAAAGTTCCTTTATTAATGTTATATCTAAACTCTATATTATAACTGTCAATTGTTGCCATCTAGTGGCGACTGTATCACCAAACAGCAAAATAACAAGTGTGATTTACCTGTAATTTGGTGGTTTTGTGGAATATAATTCTGCAAACTTTACAACTATGCATAGTTGGTTTGGACGTGCTTTTGGTACTTTTGGTTGGGGGCTGCTGGTCTTCATCACGGCTGTAAAAACTGCATTGAGCTGCCAATGAGCCGTAATGATGAAGATGTAGGAATTGATGGATGTCACTGTAACTTGTGTTCCATTGATGCAAAATGTAGGTGTACAAGTTTTATGTTGTTTGTCATTTAAACCATTTGAGTGTCAAATACTGTCAGTAATAAGCATTATATTGTATTGTATATTTTGTTCATGAATTTAGCAGTAAGTTTGGATGTTTGTAATTTAAATAAAGAAAACTGTTAAGTATTTAGGTAAAATTTTAATACTTAGAATTGGAAAACAAGATCATCTTTTAGTTTTGGCCAAATTCTAGGAACAGATTTAGACCTCCTGAGCACAAAACTAAGTTTAAAAAAAAAAAAAAAAAANTAAAAAAAAAAAAAAAAAAGTGATCATATGATTTGGTGGATGGATCAATATGTAGATCAGATGTATATTTCTGCATTAAGTTTCTGCACCTACAACACCAAACTAATCCAATACTGTATGTGTTTCCATGTCAGGGAGTGGCTGCTGTGTCTGGGTTCCCGTGATGTTCTGCTGCCACTGTGTGGCCGCCGCAGCAGCTGCACCTGCAGGGCAGGAGCCGATAAGGTGAGCTGGTGTGAAAGGCTGGGATTTGTTAGTGTACAGTAGTGCCCAAACAACACATTCATCACCAGCAGACGTCCCCGCTCCTCTGCTCGTGTGCCGAATTGATGAACCATCAGCACAAGTTTCATCACGCTCACTTTATATTGATAAAGCAATGATGCATGATGCACGTTTTTCTTCAGCGTGTCGTAGTTTCCCCGCGCTCGAGACAAATGGGCTGTCAGGATGATGTTTTTCCACACCGTTCTCTGCTCGGCTGCGAGGACGACGTGAGCTTCAAACTGCTTCAGGATTGTTTATTCTGGGAACAATAAGCTCAGGTGAACAGCTTTTAGAAATCCTCCAATATGTGGGAAGCTCAGAAAACAAAAACAAAAGCTTATGCAAAGATGTCGTACCTGAAATTATACCTTCCTGTATGGGCTTTCTACAGCATCTTTTCACACTGCTGTTCGAGAACACTGAGATTTTGGTCTAATGTGCAGAAATCTTAGGCATAGAAACAAATCTTCATGTTTAAACAGCCAGCAGAACACAGGAAGCAGTAATTTCAAGTGCAACATCCATGCAAGATGAAAGTTCTTTGAATTTGGAGACAAGGATTTTGTTCAAATTGGCAGACATTCTAATTTTTCAACAGCCCATATCTCAGTGAAGTAGAAAAATGATTGTTCTGTAATCTTTGACCTATTCTGTACATTTAGATTACAAGTTAGATTTGTACTACTTCAACAACCTTGTCTCCAAACTGTCTCCATCATATAGTTTAATCTAACAGATCTGGATTAAGATGTAGATGTTTTAAGTTAAATTAGGCCTGTTGATAGGACACACGCCTGAATTAATGTTGGTGACTTAGTTTAAAAGAAATATTTAAAAATATTGACAAATGCCCTATCTTACAGTGTTAAGGATAATTTTAAAAGAGAAACAAATGCTAGTGGAAACATCACCGACTTGTAATAGAGCTAAAAAACAAAAAACACTTTGGTAAATTGGGTTGATAATAGTGATCTTCAGGAAATGATTAGTAAAAATGTGGAAAACAGTGAATCTGAATTCACTTACACGGCAAACATGACTCTGAAGCAACTTCGATGCCTCCATTTTTTTTTATTAATTCTTCTACAGTATACAAATACTCACACCAAATGTTCTCAAAAAACCCCTAAAGTCTTGTAAACATTCATTTGCTTCTCGTCTTGCACTTTTCCTTCATCATGTGCTGTGATTTTACATGACCCTCGGTTTAAAAAGAAACACAGAGGCCACAAACCTCGCGTGGCCGCGTCGTTCCGTCAGCCAGACGCTTTACCGTCACGTAAAATCCCACGGCTCGGGTCAGCGTTGCAGCAGCGATGGCCAGTTCAGGATGAAGGGAAGAAGGCAGAAATCAGTGTGAAGCGAGAGTTTTTGACATCAGAGCGCTGGGTGCGGGGGCCCAGAGGGGAGGACGCATAACGTATTGCACGAGTCAGCTTTGAGCTTAGCGTATCTATCAGACCTGCAACAAACAGTTCCTCTTTAAACAAACAACTCAGTGTCTTTAACCTGCTTGGACAGTGTGAGGTCAGCTGTTGACGACATTTCTTCAAAATAATAATAATATGTGGACTTCCTGGTACTCATGTATCCTTCGCTAATGCGGTGCTTCAACCACAAAAAAGATTTATTTGCAGAAACAATTTGACCAAAATCTGGAACACGGAGCATCTGAGAAGGGACTTGGGTACTGCAGACAGATGAGTGGAAAACATGTGTACAAATGGCTACAGGATGCAGGTAATCAAGTATTCGTGGACGGCGATCCTATCAGGCTTTATGAGAGATTACAGGGAAAACGCTGCAGGTCACCAAACTGGTGTGAATTAAATCTGCATATTCAATAAATGTCTTTCAGTATAAATCAGTCCCCCACCAATAAAAATCTATTTAAAAACATCTCTAAGAACATAATGTGGAAACAAAGTATTTATAGATATATCTTTATATACTGAGGGAACCATAATCAGCGGCATTGAAGATGCGTGAAATGATGTTTGGCTCTTGTCATCACGCTGCATCTGCACTGCCTCCATCCATGAGCTCCTCTCATCTCTACGTCTTTATTTAGTGTTTACTCCGCAAGCAGCGGCCCTTTCCCAGAACCCAGGAAAGCAGTAGTGCAACAAACTTTAGCAGGAGTTTTAAAAAGGAAGTGAGTCACGTACAGCACATGAGCTCAGGAGCTTTGTAAACTAGAGCTCTGCTTGAAGCGCAGAAGGTTCATGACTCCAGTATTTGACAAGATGCAATCCATAATTTGAGGGGTGAAGTAGTGTTTTTGAAAAGAAACTGTTAAAGAAAGTTAGTTTAAAAATATGCTATGACTCTCTTCTGCACATGGCTGCTTAAAGATGTGAATTATTCTGTGTTATGCAACAGTGAAACACGACTCATGAGATTTGTTTAAGTCACGTGTGCTTCAAAACGTTGTGAACTGCACCTTTAAACCCCGACACAAAGGGGCTTTTTAATGAGGTCAAACTCAGAAAAAAAAAAAAAAAAACNAAAAAAAAAAAAAAAAACTAAGTGAAGGCAGTGAGTAGGTCATGTGTTTATGGCTGTCTGGATAACATGCATGACCTTTGACCTTTCTGTGACTTTTCCTTGACCTTTGTGAGCTTTAAAAAAAAAAAAGGCATTATTGAAAAATAAGGCTATGGGTCTGAGGCGTTCGAGGCACCTAGACTGAGCTACATTCCATCTGTGACGACAAAAAGAAAAACATGAAGGAAGAAAATGTTTTAGCTTACAATGTCCTTTTTTTTTTTTATTAGTATTGGCGCTAAAACAACTTTCTACTTTATCTCTCCAGGGTTTACTTCTTCTTTTTGAACAAGCTCTTGATTTTAGAAGAGGAGCGCTTGAGTTTCTCTCCATTGTCGCTGGAGTCCTGGGAGGAGGTGCTCTGCAGCTTATACTCCCTCCCCACGCTCCGCCCCTCCGAGTCCAAGGAGGTCAGAGACGGAAAGCGGCCCACGCCAGCGCTGGGCAGCATGCTCGCCGGCAGCTGGCCGAAGCTGTAGGACTTCTCCAAGATGCCGTTGTACATACCTTTACCTGTGGGAGTGCCGGCCTGCCCGTGGGAGAGGCATTTACTGTGGGACTCTGGCGCCATGCGGGTGAGGTCGGGCGAGCCCCTCTGTGCGAATGAGTGGTGCTCCAGGGCTGGAGACGGCGAGGTGGAGGGCAGGCCGGATGGCGTGGGGGGCATAGGAGGAGGCGTGGAGTCCCTGAGGCTGCTGCTGCTGCTGGTTGAGGTGGTGGGCGTGGATGCAGGAAGCTCCTGACACTGGCTGCAGAGCGGGAGTTCCTCACAGGAGATTCTGCGGTATGGGGTCTCTGAGCCTGATATGCAGGGGCTTTGCAGCTGCTTGCGCCCCAGCGAGTTGAGAGAGTCTGGATCAGAGTAGCAGTCCTGAGATGGATCCCTGATAGAGGTGAGCACACACACACACCTCTGTCACAAACTGCCATTCAGTTTCCCAAAATCTGTAAAAAAAACTGTGAAAGTAATGTCTTGGATTTTTTAATAATAATAATGTGTAATTTCAAAATCTGCCATAGTAAGTTTTTTAAATGAGGCAAATATGTATGCGTATATATATGCATGCACATATGTACACACATACTGTTCATACAGCTTATATAGTGTATGTAACCTGTATGGCTTCCATTAATTGAGGTCATATAAATAACCTTCGTCAATTAGAGCATGTTGATAAAACGTATGCATGTCTTCAAACTGTAAAAATGTTCAGCAGCTACGTACCCCTTCCTTTCAGAGCTGAACAGGACGTGGTCGTCGTCTGCGTCTGGGCGGTAGCAGTGGGATGAGCCAGCCATGGACAGCAGGTCAGGATCTGGAGACATCATGGAGGACTGTGGGCTCAGCAGGCTGCGGCGCGAGCGGCACAGGCTGCTGTTACGAGTCAGAGGAGGACGAATCAGCGTCGCTGCTGGGGAAGAGACGAGAGAGCATCAGAAGCTGATTTGGGGAAGGACTCATTTTAAATTACTATCTCAGCGCTTCCCAAGCCTGATCCTCGTAGCCCACAGCTCTGTATATGTTTTGTCTCTCCTGCTCCAATGAAACCTAATTAGCCAATCACGTGCATGCAGAGCGGGTTAGAGCGCTGGAGGCCTCAAGTTGCAGGTTTGGGAACAGCTGCATGATCCCATAAAAAAAAATTATCCTAAAACGCTCTGCTGGGTTACTTACTTGTGAACTGTGGAATGATGGGAGGCGTGTCCTCATCCAGGTCATCCACGCCTCCTGCGATGGGGTAGGGGGGCACCGACACCCGCGGCATGACCACCCAGCTATGGTCAGAGTAGAGGCTGGCTGTCAGGCTTGGCAGCCCCGNCCCGCGGCATGACCACCCAGCTATGGTCAGAGTAGAGGCTGGCTGTCAGGCTTGGCAGCCCCGAGTTATTTACAACGGGGAAGCCGCAGAGCTTCTCAATCTGCTGCCAGCGGTGGAGGCGCTCCCTGAGGCACGCCGTCACCTCCGACAGGGCTTTCCTGAAAAACAGGCAGGAAGAAGCGATGATGCATAAAGACAAATTAAACTTATAAACTTGGTGCTGCATGTGTGGCTGCTTTGATTATTCCGTTTTGTCAGATGAGCCCGCTGCTTTTACTGAGCCTATTAAAGGTGAGCAGAACATGTATCTTTGCTCTCTATAATGTGAATTTTTGTCTTTTTTTTATTCTGCTTTTGAACATAAAGGAATCATTTATCTCAGCGGGATATCTGGTACAAGGCAAAGTTCTGAATGTCTGAAATAAAAACTTTTGGTGTCTATTTAACAAAACTGTCAAAACAGTTTCAATGTTGTCATGTTTATGCAAAAAAAGCGTTGTACATTGTCTGCCGATTCAAAGTGTGTGTGGAGCTGCAGTAAAGATTTGGAAATGAAAATGACCTGAGATGAAAAAGCAGAAACCTGATCGCTTTCATCCATGTCAAACTGCATTAAAATAGTTTCTTACTTAACCAAACAGAAGTTGCACACTGCAAATAACACAACAGCCACATGAATTGGTATTCATTACGTGATTATATATTATATTTATATATTTCATATAATATTCACTATTCAACCTGGACTGTGACCATTCACATTAATGCAGCTCGCCTGGCTGACAGAAATACATGCTGGCAGTGTGAACTATGAATTCTTCATGCAGTGTGTTGGGTTACATGTAAAAACAATATCTGAAGCTAATCATGCAGCATTAATATTGCACGTGTGTGTGAGGATTTCTTACTTTGCCTCTAGTATCTTGTGGTCCACCTCATCCAGCGATGAGCTGTGGGCTACGTGAAGTGTTCCAAACACAGAACCTCTCTTCTTCTTTATTTTCTCTGCCTAAAGACACAAAAAAAATTTTTTTCTCAGACGTTCTTAGATTGTAAATATAATTCATATCATCTGCTGCACTTAATTTCTGTTTGTGTTTTGTAGCAGTAATGAATGAAAGTCATAAAGGATCTAAACTTAAACTACATGGAAATGAGGCTGATGTCAACTCATTAATTCATCAAATAATGGAAGTTTTAACTCTATATCTATTCTTTGAAGGACCATACCACCCATTTTGCATGTTTGAGCCTAATATACAGTATTCAGTTTTCATACACGTAAAGTTATTTACAATCCTTTCTTAAACGATAAAACCATAGCTTTCCTGATATTTTGTAAAATCTCTTAATCTTTCAAAATCAAATATTCAAGTGATACACCCACCTTAAAAATCGATGCTTCGCCTGCTAATAGTTACGCAGCCTTATGAAGTCATCGTCATTTAAATTTGTTGATAAACGCAGGTCTTCCTTTGGGACTATATTCCCCGCAGTGGAGACATAGTCACTCCACACTTTTTAATGTGCGTAAACACTAAAATTACGCAACTTATAAAAAAAACCTGAATACACATATTGTTTGTGATGATGGATCACCTATCCCAATAACATTTCAAGTATCAACAAGTTGATTTTAATAGGTACCAGAATGAGCTAAAACCAGTGGTGGTCTGGAAGGTAGGAAAAAAACATTTTAATGCACCATTCCAGTAGTATGCTTTAGGAAATGATTGTTACATGTATGAAAATTGAATATATTAGGCTCAAACCTGCAAAATGGGTGGTATGGTCCTTCAAGTCTATATCTACTCTTTAAGATGAGATGTTAATTTGCACTGTAAGGAGACGATCTAAAGCTCTAGCCTGTAAGCTATATATCCTCAGTTAAAGGAGCATACATGTTAATCAATACAACCTTTATACATGTTACATTCATGCCAACCATCTTCCAAACCAGTGTGTATATTTTTGAATGTTTACAATGCTGCTATTGGGAGAGAAATGAGGACGTTACCTCGTCCTTGGCGCCAAACAGCTGAAACTCGGCGTTCTGTTTCTTGATGTTGTAGTACTGCACCTCCACCTCGTGGGTGAGCTGCAGCCACTTCTGAAGAGCCTCGGGCACCGAACGCTCCGACTGCATCTCCTTCTCCGCTCGCTTCAAAGCCTTTCGCACCTTCAAGGGACGTGCAGAAAACATCAGGGTTCAACAAACTGTTGGTTTATTCCATTTAGAAAGAAAGCAGACTGTCTTTAATTTACAATTATCTAAACAAAAAAACCCTTCCTATGAGACAAGCTATCTGAGGAAAACTGACGGTGAAAAATTCATGAGTTAGAAATGTAATGATTCATGAGTCCAGCTTTCCTTGAAGCAGAAATCTCATCAACATGTATCAATGCTCTATTTTGATGTGAATGGAAGCTGAGGAGTTTTGTGTGAGTGAAATTTAGTGAAAATGAAACTTTAATGTGGAAAAATGTTGAATCAATGATTTCATCTAAAAGTGATTCAGCTACAGTAATGAATACTTTTAGATAGAATAATCCAGAGAGGAGCTCAAATCTCTGAGTTTAATTTGTAACATGATATTTCATCCACCTTCACGAAAAAAAAAAAAAAACNAAAAAAAAAAAAAAACACGAATCAAGAGGATATTTAAAGATGGATTCACTTTTGAATATCCACTAAAATTAAACAAGAATATCCACGTAAACTGATGATGGCCTTAATGCTGTAAACACACTCATTTCCTCATGATATTACAATAATTCCTAAAGGGAAGGTCAAAGGTCAGTTTCAGCTACAGAGCAGCATTATTATTCAGGACACTTCAGCAAGACTAAAGCTTAATGCTGATGAGATGTCTTGAACCTGGGCCGTCCGGCTGAAGACGGACATTTATGTGTCAGGTATGAATCTCTGCTGCCCCCTGCTGGCAGCTCTCACCTGCACCAGCTCTTCCTCTGCGTATTTCAGCCGGCTGAGCTCGCACTCGGCGCCCTCCCGCAGCTCTCGGAGCCGGTGAGCCTCTTTTTTGGCCCCGGTGATCTCATCCCTCATCTTCTGCTCGAGGTTCTGTTTCTCCACCGCCACCGTCCGGTTCTCCTCCTGAGCCTTTTCCAGCCTGGAAGGAGGAGGAAAGAGATGGTGCCATGCCGGACCAGCTTACAATATAATGTGGGGCATAAAAATACTGAATGAAATCAAATCAATGAATCAAAAATTATAAGCAGCAGCAGCACAATAAGCGCGAGCTACTGTGATTCTGCTGCATGTCTCTGAGGGATGTTACAAGGTATAGCACCAGCACCCTCACACACACACACATATCTCAAACTGCATAAATCTCCTCACCGGCACTGCAGTTCCAGCAGGCTTTGCTCAGCGTGTTGCAGGCTCTCCAGATCCTTCATCATCTGGGAGATGTGCACCTTGCTGGACTTATTCTGTACGTAGGCAAACCAGCAGCCCCCGACCCCGATCACTATGGAAACCATGAGGACGAAGTCTTTCATCCAGTTATGCTGCAGGCCTGCAAAGAGCAGAGAGAAAGATTGGTGGCTCCTCTAAATCCTGCCTAATTGTGTTGTTTTTGAAAACCCTGAGAATACAAGAGATGTAAGTTTGATTTCTTGGTGTTTCGCTTTAATAAGCAGTAATTGTCTTCATACTTTTTTTTTTCGTTCTTGTAATATTGTGATACTTACGGAGAGGAGGGCCAAACAGCACCGCATCCAGCGCCTTCAGGTTGAGTTTCTGTTTATGTCGCTGGTCTATTATCTTCAACTGCATCGTCATAAACGACGGTTCATTGGCCGCTAATCTGAAATGTGACAAAAAAAGAAACAGCTATGAATGCTGGTAACAGTCGATGCTCCTTCACTGAAGGAGCCTGAGAGTTTTCATGCCATTATTTAATAGGTACAGATTCAAGGTTGTATTAAGGGTTGTAAAATGAATAAAACATTCAGATGCCCGCAGAGGGAACTATTTATATATCAGGTTGTTCAGTTTAAGATGATCTGAGTTTTTGTGGACTTTTCTGATGCTCTATGGTCAACAGAGGTTTTGTGACAAAACAAAAACAAAAAAAAACTCATTCAGAGAGAAAAATACTGAATTTTCTTTCAGCCTTAATGATTGCAAGGTCATTTAAAAAATAGTGATTTGAAAACAGACTGGCTGGTTAGCACTGTTGTTGTTGCCTCACAACAAGAAGGTCCTGGGCTCAAATTCAACTCGGTCCCCCGATCCTTATGCAGGATCTTATCCAGGATCCCCCTATCCTGAATGAGATAAGTGGGTATGGATGATGGATGGATGAGTTGAAAATGAATGGATGTATGTCTTCATTCTAAAAAGAAGTTCAGGACTCAGTGTGAAAGAGATAAATTTACTAAGGATCTTCACACCGTCTGTCAAACGTGTCTATGGAACGTTGTCGTGGATACATCATGCAGGTTAGTACTATGTAATTCTCACTGGGCGTGTGTGTTTTATATAACGTGACCTTTGTGACATCACTGCCTGCTTGTTTTTTCTTCCCGTGAGGAGCGTCTGCATGCCAACCACCATCTTAGGCGGATCAGACAACATGGCAGCCTGTGGAAACTCTAAACTCTTCGCTGTGACATCATGTCATGAGTCAGCGCCTGTCAGCAGAGCGGCGCAACATGACACCCCCACCCCCCATATCAGCACCGCCATCCTCATCTTCCATCTACACAAGCTGTACATGTAGTTTTCAACCAATCACATTCCTCAAATGTCCAACCTACTTTCTTCTACATGTCACAGACTTATTATATACTCTGATATATATATTAAGTGCAGCTTGCTGATTTACAGGGTTTTATTCACTGTATTTCTCAAATTTTTAAATGTATATATTTTTTTTTTTTTCTTTTATAAAGTACTGTAGACCTAATTCTGGCCTAAATAAAGTTATCTATCTATATAAATATATCTATATATTTATTTATATCTATCTATCTATCTATACATATTCACACATATTATGCACTCTGATGTAGGAAGGGGTTCTGATTACTGCTGCAAATATTTTGTGATAGTAAAATATATAACCATCAATCACACAACAATACAGGAAGTAAAACACTGAGTTTTGAATTCTCACTCTCTATCCCCATGCTTCCGTTTGTGACCACTAGTGGGCAGCATGAAACTGCGATGAAATCAAAAGGTGCCTTTGGAACATGGAGTATTGATATGCCCACTTCATTAACCAGCAACAGCAAAAAGAGAAGCATAATGGGAGGAAAGGAGCTGAAATGTAGCATTTAGCGTTCTGAGATGCAGCATTTCTCATCCTATCATCAGTGACCCTGCAGCAGCAGCAGCAGAACTGAGGTGAGTTTATTCACCGTGGTAAGGTGTTCCCTGTGACCTGGAAGTCCCGGAAGTTTCTTTCGTACTGGGGCAGCTCCACCGACTCCTTCAGCCATTGCACCGTGTCCTCCATGGTCCAGTTGTGGACTGATAATGGGAGAGAGAAAAGGGAGGGCGGGGGGAGACACCAGACTTTGCTTTTATTAAGAGCAACTCACAGAACAACCAGCTACTAGGAACACGTTCTAAAATCACAACATTTACCGAGCAAAACAAGTCACAAGAATATAAAATAATTCTTAAATTTAAGATATTTCAGTCTGAATGTTCAACACAAATCCAAATCCTTCCTGAACACGTCACCTTCAGCTGTAACAGTATGATACATGTGATGCTGTATGAACGTGTCTAGTAAACTGGAAAAAAAAAAAATCTGAAATTTACCGCTGAAGTAGTATATTTTGGAAAATGGTTGTCAGTATATATGTGTATACAGATTGTATATATTGGGCTCAAACATGCATGATCGCTGGTATGGTCCTTTAAAGCCTGACTGCTGTGTGTACCAGGCTGCTAAAAAAGAGCCAACACTGCTGTTTATGCTCCACTTCCTTTATTTCACAGGTTCAGCTTAGGATCAGGATGGATGTCTGATGATCGCCTGAACGCAAACAAAGCTGCTAAACGTGACGTCCTCCTGATACTTCCTCACTAACCATCATCCTCATCTTTCTGTTCATTTCTCTTTCCTATTTGACTGGAATCATTTTGCCACAGGACGGTGTGTGTGTGTGTGTGTGTGGGTGTGTGTGTGCAGCAAACCTTCAGAGGTCTTCCAGCCCTTCCACAGCTCCTCCACGGTGATGTGCTGGTCCTCACGGTGCAGGTTGCTGTGTTTGTTGGTTTGCTGCTGCTTCATGTCTTCTATGATGAACTGAGAAAGGAGGAGAAACGGCAGTCAGCTTTTCAGACGAAACAGTTAATTTATTTTTACAGTTCATGATATTTCACACGCTAGTTTCACTAAGCGCTGTGGGGCAGATACAGACGGCTGTGTGTTTGTGTGTGTCCATGTGTTGTTTTGTTAGAGAGGGCTGCAGAGAGTTGGCTTTGCTGAAAAATCCAGCTTTAGATCAGACACACACACACACACTTTCTTTTCCCTCTCCTTTCTTCCTTTTAGGGACTTTGAAAAGAGAAAGACACATGGCAGAGGCTCCAATTCCACCTGTGTGTGCGTACGCGTGTGTGTGTGTGTGTGTGTGTGTGTTTTGGGTTTCCGGCTGTTCTCCTTTGGCCACATAGAGCTAAGTGCCCCTGCAGAAAAAGCCACAGAAATCAAACTCACGACTGAACTGCCAGAACAGACCAGCAGTAATAAGGAGACGGATCACAGCAGACTACCAAACATCTCAAAGCATTCACTTAGGAACAGTGTGTGTGTGTGTGTGTGTGTGTGTGTGGCCCCTGATTTCTACATCCTACATGTCTTTCATAAGTAATTAATGTGGCTTTTTTTTTTTTTTTTTTTTTTTTTAAATTCTATGAGCAGGATTATTCCTGAGTGTAAAGTAAGAAAGGAATGACATTAGAAGAACTTGCTTTGCTGCAGCCAGTCTGACTTCCTGTCTCACAAAGCAGCTTATTATCGTGCAGGAACAACGTCTTAGGTTTGTGTTACGTAAGCATGTCGGTGTTATGTCATATTATGTTATGTCGGACCTAAGCTGGTCTGATGCATCTGAAGCAGCACAAACATGTAAAGTACAGTGGCCAAAGAGCCTCTTTTTCTAGACATCCTCCAACATACATAGAAAATTCATAAAAACATCCAAGATAACACATATTTATTATTTATTTAATATTTATATGGGACAATGCACATTAATTAACATTGCAATAAAATATTGCTAATGTAAATGTGCTGGGGTTAGCTAAAGAGCTAATTTGTACCCATAGTCCCAACACTCAAAAAAAAAAAAAAAAAAAAAAAAGTAGTTAGAATAAAACCAATAACAATAATATCATCAACAACAGTGATGAAAAGTATATTAAAGACAAATCTTAATACATTTTAGTTCATCCATGGCTACAAATCTGAGTGGATTTCAACCAAAATTTAAGTTTGCNTCTTAATACATTTTAGTTCATCCATGGCTACAAATCTGAGTGGATTTCAACCAAAATTTAAGTTTGCTTTGATGGAGCAGTTCCTAATTTCTAAAGGGAGCATGTTCCAAAGTCTTGTTGCTCTCACAGAAAAGGCCCAACTTTACTTCTGAATGGAACTGTGCAACCGTATAAAATAAACATCTACTAAGTACCTTAATATTTTTTTTCTTAATGGACTGTTTGTTTATTCCATGAACTCGCTGTGTTGAAGCTGGATGCAACAACGTAATAAACACAACTTATGAAGACAAATGAAGATAAGGGGAAACAGATCTGTGGCCAGATCCTGCTGATTGTTGCTAGGAGACTCTCGTGAAGAAGCTTCGCTGGCAGCATCACCGGTAAAGACGCCAAAGTGAAACTCGTAAAGGAATCTAATGGTCCTGACCTTTCAACCTACACACTGAGGCCGTGACGAATAAAGGCTCTCAGAAAATCGACTCTACAGCAGAAAATACCACAGAGCTCATCTGCAGAAGTGTTTTTTGAGATCAGCTGAGGCATCTCACGCACACACACAGAAACATCTTAGTGTGGAGATGCTACAGATAGCAGAAATCACAGTACAGTCCACTCATAATTAAGTATTTTTGCTAGAGGAGTCGTCATTAAATTAATCAAAATCCAGAACGAGAGCTGAGATGATTTGCTTTTCATGTTGCAAAAATTCTGAAACAAAAAGCTTCTGGGGAAATACAAACGCAACAAAAGGAGTTCAGAGTGATGAGGAGGGAAAATAAATAAATAAATTTAAATAAAATAAATAAATTTCCATAAAGCTTTGGTTGGTGTGAGTTACCACAACACAGCTTGAACAGCATATATCAGGAAGGAGATTCTGTGTGTTGTTGCTGTGAGGATCATCTTCAAGACTGACCATTACGTATACACACATACACACACACCGAGAGGGTATGACACATGCTCAGACACACACTGGCAAACAAAGGCATATTTGTTCATGTCAGATTCCAGTCACAGAGGTCGAGACTCGAGCCACAGCTGTGACTCTATTCTATTCATCTCTGTATTAGGCTGCTTTTTCCATATCTTCTACACATTCAAATTGCCGTAAAATAAGCAAAACTGGAGGAAGTAGGTCATTCGTTTCTTATCCATTTGTTAGAAACTTCAGAAAAAGAGGCAACGTGTACTTGAATGACTTGAAGCATGTGAAGTACTCGAAGCATGGCAGATTTATCACAGCAGACAATCGGACATCACTTGCATGAAATCTTCCTCGTGCTTTTTGGCGAGCATGAAAAGCAGACTCAGCGAGGCGTATTCTACTTTGCACAAGATCAAAGAGGCGCAGAATGACGTGAAAGTTTGAAAACGCTTCTCCGTTAGTGGATTTGTGACGTGAACTCTGGGTTTATATCAAACATCCTTATGGCGGTGGAAGTCTGCAGTACTTGACTTTAACGCACAAATACAAATACCGTGACCTTCCATCCTCAGCTCTGCTTCCGAGAGATAAGTGGCGAGGCTCCTCCTGAAGGGAAATCATCACACACCTTCTAGAACGTTCCTACAATTCCTCCTTTCTATAGCTGCAGCCCTCCTCAACTTTCCTCTAATCATACCAGCCTAAATAGAAGTTAGTATACACATGCAGGACTATTTCTTTCCCACAGAGATGTTATGCATGGGTTGTTAATAACTAACTGCATGCACACACCCACACACGCAGAGCAGCACCATCACCCCCTGATGAGCACCAGGTTGGGTTCTTGCAATTCAAAGTGATGCAACACGATCCACGAGAGTCTCTTTGGCAGACTGGACGCACGTAGACCAGCACCGAGGCCGTGCACCTGCCATCCCCAGCGAGTGCGCTCAGCAACAGNGCCGATGATGCCCAGAATCCTTTACTGAGGGAGACGGAGGATTAAGTTTAACTGGATTACAGCTATTTGATTCCGAGTGAAAATCTCAAACGGTAATCAAATTACACATTTTCCTGACACACTGTAAAAAAAAGTGATTACTTTTGATTTAGAGTGTATAAATACACATCATGGAGTGTCAGGCTTTACTGGTTTTTTATTTACTTAGGCCGATGGAGGCAGGAAATACTTCAGGAGATTCGATCTGAGGCCAGCAGAGGTTAATATGGCTTCATTTCTGGCCACGGTATTTAATACAACTTTTAATTTTGTATATCTATGACGTCCTGCTATTAAAGTTAGAGCATGAAACCATGTCATTTGATTTTTGACAAAAATTTCTGGCTCATTATAGAGTTAATTAAAGGATCATGCTGGACATTTTGCATGTTTGAGCCTAATATATTCACTTTTCAGTTCATAAATGTTACATTACTGACAATCATTTCCCAAAGGATACAACTGTATTTCAGATTTCCTCATATTCTGCAAAATCTCTTAATTTTTCAAAATCAAATATTCAAGCGATACACCCACCTTAAAAATCCATGTTTTGCCTGCTAATAGTTACACAGCCTTATGAAGTCACGTTAAATTTTTCAATAAACGCAGGTTTTCTTTTGGGACTATATTCCCTGGCGGAGACATACATTCATTCCACACTTTTTATTGCGCTTAAACACTAAAATTACGTAACTTTGAAAAAAACCTGAATATATGTGTTGTTCACAATGATGGATTACCTATCCCAAGAACGTTTCAAGTANAAAAACCTGAATATATGTGTTGTTCACAATGATGGATTACCTATCCCAAGAACGTTTCAAGTATCAGTAAGTTGATTTTAATAGTGTACCAGAATGAACTGAAACCAATGACAGTCTGGAAGGTAGGAAAAACATTTTTAATTCACCATTCCAGTAGTATGCTTTGGGAAATGATTGTCAGTAACGTATGAAAATTGAATATATTAGGCTCAAACATGCAGCCAGTATGGTCCTTTAAGATGTACCATGACTCTCCGTACGT
The DNA here is from genome assembly GCA_014773175.1 of Lucifuga dentata. Taxonomy (NCBI): domain Eukaryota; kingdom Metazoa; phylum Chordata; class Actinopteri; order Ophidiiformes; family Bythitidae; genus Lucifuga; species Lucifuga dentata. The sequence continues at coordinate 18,212 of VXCM01004791.1, forward strand.
TACAAATAACAGCTTCAAAAGCAACCAAAGCCTATTTCATTCTACAAATCTAAATCTTGAAATGAAAATAATCTGAAGCCTTTCACACAGTTAAAATGCTTCCTTGGTTGTTGGCTTCAGCACTTCCTTACTCACTCTCACAGGCTGACCATTCAACATGTCAGGATGTGCGAGGACACAGTAAAGTGTGATTTAGTGGGTTTTTTCTTGTATCAAATGACCCATGAGGAGTGCAGAACTCAAACAATTAAACCTACTGAATGAAATGCCAGTGACGCTATGTTGAAGGCATTAAACTGTATGATGGAAAGTTTAGGGGGACAAATATCAGCAGTTACAATATAAGTCTGACTTCCAAAAACAAAATCTGGACTAAAACAGATTAATGTCTCAGAATATATGCAAACATTATTTTCATGGCCATGTATGAAAATTAACTATCCCATTTGGTGGGACTGTGTGATAATAAAAAGCAGCATAAGTGACTAAACACCCGTGGATCTTTTTGCTGTGACGAGTGCAGCAATGACTCATGTCAGTGACTCAGCAAGCTGTCATTTCCTAAGTAAAGTACTGTGTGTGTGTGTGTGTGTGTGTGTGTGTGTGTGTGTGTGTGTGTGTCTGTGTGTGTGGTGTTTTTAACTGTGAAACACAGATCGATGTTAGCCTAGAAGGTAACTGTTACAGCTTTCCCAAGGCCCAGGAGTTTTCAGGCCTTTAAGAAGAAGCAATGCCAAGGCAGAAAGCAAGAGCCAACATTTAAAGGACGATACCAGTGATTTTGCATGTTTAAACCCAGTATAAATCTCACCTGCATACGTTACTGACAATTTTCCAAAATATAATTTTGCCAAATTTCCTAATCTTCCGTCCATCCATTTTCTATACTTGTTTGTCCTGTTAAGGCTCACGGGGGGCTGGAGCCTATCCCAGAGGTCAGTGGGCGGAGGCAGGGGGCACCCTGGACAGGTCGTCAGGGTTGACAGTTTCCTAACCTTGCAAAATCAAAAGTTCAAGTGATACACCCACCTTAAAATTCAGTGTTTAACCAACTAACACACACATCCAGACGGAGAAGAAACAGTCATTTTTTATTTATCTGTAGAAGCCGTCTTCTCCTGGGACTATTTTCCCTGGCAGAGACATACATTGTCTTCCATGTAGCTCCTTGTTGGAGGTTAAATAAAGTTACTTCAACAAAAAAATGTAATAGACGTCATGCTCGTTGTGATGATTTACGTATCTAAAGCAAGTCTCAAATCTCTACAAGGTGATTTTAATAAGGTAATGAACTGAAAACCAATGGTAGCCTGGAAAGTAGGAACAACAATTCTAATATGTACTGCTCCAGTAATACGTTTTGGGAAATGGTTGTCAGTAACATGTATGCATTAGTTGTATACATTAGGCTCAAATATTCAAAACCACCTGTATTGTCCTTTAAATAAGCTACATAACAATTAGATTTAATGCAGGAGTGCCTGTGTACCTTTTCATTTCTCATCAAATAATCTTGTACCAATTGCAGCTTAGGGGGCGTGTGTGTGTGTGTGTGTGTGTGTGTGTGTGTGTGTGTGTGTGGAGAAGCAGGAAGTGTGGTGGTCTTTGCTGGGGTGTAATGTTTCAGCCAGAGGGGCAAAGGGGTGAGATAGTCAGGCCTTGCATCAGGCCAATGCCAGCTGACTGGTGAATACTGGACCCCCAGGTGGTGAATGACCTCTGACCCCCACCTGGCTTCCTCCTAGACCTTTCCTCTGCCATAACTGTGTCACACCTTTCATCTCATCACTGCCAGGAAAAGACTGACGCTGTAATGATAACAGCAGGAGGATCGAAAGCTCAGATCTGTAAAACCGACTTCTTATCTGCTGCATCTCCCATTTTTCTCAACCTTCTTTCATGTCTCTTTCTACTGTCTGCTTTTCAGTAAAGCATAGATTTTTGCAATATGATACATTTAATGATTTGCATTTTTTGGGTCAGATTTTCAAACTTCTGTTTCCTTCTTAGTATCATCAACACATTACACAATGCTCTTATGTTAAAGGAACAACAGTTCAGATAAATTGATGTGAAATATGATTTTTTGGTAATTAATGTAAGTTGAAAGAGATTTTGCTTTAAGGTTATGACAGTATAGGAGAATAAAAAACGACAGTACTATGCAGAGATTCAAATAGACAAAATTCCAAATTACTTTCCTACCCCCCCCCCCNCCCCCCCCCCCCTTCAAAACTTAAAATGAAAATGTATTAAATGTTTTAAATCAAAATGTATTATCATCACATTTTGATTTTCAAATTTGTGGAAGTCTGTGACTGTTGAGTGACGTTTTGCACAAACATCCTTAAAACATCCCTGACTCTTACGGTTAACCTGGACATAACCTTTGCATGATTGCTGCATTTCTGTGCTCCTGGTCATATGATGGCGTTACTCTGGCATAAAAGAGACAGACAGCAGCTAATCTGCTGAAAGGAGCATCCATCATGTTATGAAAGCCGGCTCCGTCCGTCACCAGAGCCTCAGGAAGAAGCTTGGAAATCTTCCGTAATGAGCAGCCGCCAAAAACAACTCCAGCTTTCTGCTGGAAAGAAACAGACGTATCTCACTGCCCTTATAAAGACAAAGAGCTGAACGGGGTTGCCACATGTTCTCATGCAGGCCTGTGCAGTCATGACCACTAAGATGTACGCATGGACACAGAGTGAGAGACAAACACACACACCTCTTCAATGTCACCCAGGGGCGAGTTGTAACATTGCAACAGTCCGGTGTCTTTAGACAACAGCCAGGAGCCTCCAGTCTGTAGCTCTTTGCTGGGCTGCAGAATATAACCGTTTCTCACACCAGCGCTGCTCGTCCAGTTAAAAATGACTCCTGCCACAAGCGCACACATACATGCACGCACAGAATGCAACCACGGTCCTAAGTGGTGTTTTTGAACGTTGATTACCAAGATATGTACAGGGCACGGCAGGTCAGAGTGCTCTCAGATGTCAGCCATACCCCTTCTCTCTCTCTCTCTCTCTCTCTCTCTCTCTCCACACACACACCATACTTCAAATGCTTTAATAGAGCCATGTAAAGTGTTTGATCGCTTACAAAGATTTCACATCTAATTTATGGGTCTGTAAATGCTTTTAGTTAAGCTAAAAGACTCAAAACCCCATAGGAAGGCCTTTATCTTATGCTAACAAAACATACGTAGGACCAAAGGGAGGTGGTCATGCGAGCGTGTGTGTAAGCATGTGTATTTGTACATGCAAATAAAATGACAAAAAATGCAACTTTGTATGTTTTTGGTGACGTCAAAATGTTTTCAATCTGACATGACTGCTGGATATTATAAATTTATGTCTTATTAGGGAAGTTAACGCGTCTGAATACTCTACATTACTTGCTGTTATCATACTAAAGTAAATATTTACTGTATTCTCATTGGTTGCTCTGCTTTCAGAGGTGACAGCCAAATATTTTGAAGTCAGCGCTTGAAATAATTAAAGGCCAACAACGAAAAGTTGGTGTACTTAACCTAGTGATCTATGGATCTTTACTGAAATGGTAAAACGTATTTTTTGTTATGCAATCAGTCATAATATTTTTGCCACTTGTTTTTCATAGAATGCATAACAAAGGATGGAATAATTCCAGCTCTTTTTCTTTTTCAACAATAGAAACGATAAAGGAGAAACATTTCAAAGCAAGCAGAATGATTTAGTACTGGAAGCAAAACCTCACAGGTTTGAGCCAGTAGCCAATGTGTAATTTAACACCCTTAAAGTCTGATAAACACACTTGAACCCGAGTTTCAGCTAAACGGCAAACGTGTAAATGTACATTTTTTACAAAGCTCACCTCTACACTCTCGTTGACCTCTATGCCCCCGTCGTTGTCATCGTCCAGCTGTTTGTGGATGTGGCGCAGGGCTTCCAGGCTGAAGCGGTCGGCGTCGCCCATGCATGGCGGCATCACCAAAAGACAGGGATCTACAGAGAGTATGATTCAAGTTAGACATGGAGGGCTGGGTAAAGATGAATAAATAACCTTATACAGTGTGTACAAGTGTATTTGTGGTATGAGAAAACACTCTTTAACACCCTTAAACATACAAAATCTCAAAACAATTTAAGCCACCATAATAACAAATGACATATAAAATAAGAACGTAAGCATGTTAAAGAGAAATATGCTAGAAATGCAATGTTAGCATATCAGTAGCAACGTAAGCACCCTTTGGTTATAGCACCATTCAAAAATACTGTAGCATTTAAAAATGCTATACAAAAGAAGTAATAAGTAAAAATACAGAAAATTTGTAATTACTAGTATATAAACTTATAACTTATTAAAAAATGCCAATGAGAACAGGCATGTTTTCCGCAGCTTTTACAAATTACATTTTCGCTAACATATTAGCTTGTTACAATGCTAACAAGCTAACGGTATATGATCAACATTAGCATTACTGGTCCTGAGTAATTCTCAAGCAAGATTCCTTGAAAAGTGTTCACTCTTGTGTTTTGTCCTTAAGGCCTCAATTCTTCAAAGTGCTTTGCATGCTACATATGCTAAGTGGTCTAAAGAAAATACATACTTAGCATATTTTAGCACACACACACACACACACACACACACACAAACAAGCACACGTTTGTGTTCACACTCTTGTGTTTTGTCCTGAGGGCCACAATACTTTAGAGCACTTAGCATATTTAGCATGCTAACATGTTGTATGTGATTGATTACATTAGCAGCCCTGTAATGCCTCATTATAAGTAACAAAGCTAAATTTCAAAGTTGTTTTTCAAAATTGAAAGACGACTTCACTGTTTTCACCACTTGTGTGGAATTTGGCACAAGTGCAAAGACAACGCTGTTCGCTAAATTAAATTAGCATTACTTCATCAGCCTCAACCTTGTTTAAGTTTAGCTGTGCTTTGCCTTCAGATTAAAATGCTAACATTTAGCATATAATGTTTACCGGTAGCCTACAAATATGCTAAACATTAGCACAGGAACATGCTTACATTAGATGTACATTATAATCTTCAGCATGTAACATTTACCATGTTAGCATTTCTCTTAATGGTCGTACTTCCTCCAGTTGTGAACATTTTTGTCGGCAACATTTCTTCATTTGCGTATTTTCTTGATGTTTTCATGTCATGCTCATTTGCACACAATAATCTGGACACATGTATCTGCCACTGTATGGATTTAGCCACGTGGTTTGTCCCGGTAAAGTTGATGATTGATCAGTGTTAGCAAACCAAAGCTTCCATGCGCTGGTAGTGTCTGCACAGCCAGAGGAGAAGGAGCTCCAGTGGATAAAACACTCATTACAATAAATTACTGCTGCTGCATATTCAGCCTGCATACTTGGCACACAGAGGTGTGTTCACATGTTGGGAAATGGATTTTTACATTCCAGGAAACCTGTTACAGTAATCAGGACATGTACTGTACTAAAATGAGGTTGGGTTAACAAAGTTATGTAATATTTTATGAGATTTGGACAGCAAAAGGGTGAAAAATACTGTTTTCCTTGCTTAAGAGGGCGCAGGAATCTTTTTTTAGTAATTTCTTAATAATTGTTTTTATATTAATTATTTATTGTGTTTAATAGTATTTAAATTTTAGAGACAAAACAAAAATAGAGTCTTTTGACCCAACTAAATATCCATTAACTGGTGGCTGTTTACCACAAAAAAAAAAAAAAAANAAAAAAAAAAAAAAACAAAAACTAACAGCTTAATGATAACCTGATAGTTAAGGCAATAAATGATTTCTAACCCAGAGTCACAAGATTTGTACCCTTTGAAACATGTTCTATTGAGATCACAACTGAAAATACACAACATGCTCAGAGAGGGAAAACAGCTGTGTGAGGTGCATCGGTATCACGGTTCACTCATGAAACTAATTTCAAAAGTTAGCCCAAAATATTGTGCTGATGATAACAGAAAGCAAGCTTACTGTCAGCTCAGTGTTTACTAGTCTGTGTTGTGTGAGGTTGTCATTCCTGTAATGTCTCTAGACATTCCCCAGTGTCCTCCTCCCCTCCCTCCTCCTCCACCTCCAGGGAAATGAGCCCATTACTGCAGGCATTCCTAGCAATGGACAGTTTGAGCTGGCCGGGGTCCAAATTGTCTCAGTGGAGCCACTCAGTAGACAAACACACATACAAATACATAACAGTCAAAACCACATATTTATGGTGAGGAGTTATTTAAATGACATAAATAAAGTTTTATTTGTGTAAATTACTGCAGAGCCCGTTCAGTACGTGCCCATTCGGACCGGGCCGGGCCGGACTTTATGGTGTGCGCTGTAGGTTGCCATAAGTGCCTGTGGAGCGGAGCATATGCTACAGCAACCAAAGCGTATCCTACCGCTAGTGTATCCTGGAGTGTATCCTGTCGCGCGTGGACTGCTTTTTATCAGCACAGCTCAATTCAAGAACTGCTCATCCAAACAACTTCACGTGACGCTGCACGTCCTTGGGTCCTGAGCAATGAACCTGCCGAATTTCAACTTCATACAGTGCCAGGTTCTTGAGGTATTGGTGCCACAGTTGGACGGACGGATGACGGACTGAGATTTCTGGCTTTATAGCCAGACACAGTGTGATGGTAAGCTGTGCTGAATTGAAAACCAGCAGCAGCTTCTGTAAGAAGTCAGTGCCAAGGCCACGTCCAACTGCAACAAATATTGCTGCACCCTGTTTGGCAACAGTTTCAGACAAAACACAAAGACAAAGCCACAGAGAGGTGGAGACAACAACAGCCAGACACCAACATGTCCAAACCTGCACATCAGGCATCAGTTGCCTATCAGAAGTTATCAGGATGATGATGATGATGGAAGATCCTACAGACAACAGACTCAAAACATCCAAACAAGTCAAAATTACAAAATCACTGAGAAACTAATATCAAATGCTCCCATACTCAATATTGAACGTATTTTATGGTGATGGGAGAACTCTGCAGAATGGCAACCATCTCAGCATCATGTTTGCCAAAAAGCACCAAAAAGACTCTCTAGCCTTGAGAAATGAGGTTCTATAGTCTCATGAAACCACGATTGAACTCTATGGCCTGAATGCCAAGTGTTCCACCCACAGCGAAGGTTTATCAGGACCAAGAGGAAGAGGAAGGGATCAACATATACAACACAGATCAGCGATAACCTGCTTGATAGCGTTCAGGACCTCAGGCTGAGGTAAAAATCCATCTTTAATCACAACAAATACCATAAATATGCAGACAAGACAACTCACAAGTGGATTCTAGAGAGGTCTGTGAATGTTCTTGAGCGGTGCAGCCAGAGTCCAGAATTTAATGCGATTTAAAGTTTATCGGTAAGGAGTACCGTGTTTAGATTGTTGAGGGAAAAAATTAATTAAATGGCTATCGCATATCTAAATGAAGTGAAGGGGTGAATACTTTCTTGACCCAGAGGAGGTATAGAGTTGCCACTTGGCACTGTGACTTCTACAGTCTACTGTATTCTGCAAAACATTTTATACACCGATGAACAACCCAATAGCCAAATAAACCAAACCACGTCAGAGTCAGACTAGTAACTGGGACATGTCAACATTTCGGTTCTCAGCTTCCTTTCTTTGACCTTAAGACACAAAGCAAATGGCAGAAAATACTAAAGCTGACATTATCCACACAATTAGACTTTTTTATAATACCCTTAGTTCAGTCTGTCCGTCTCCAGGAAAAAAAAAAAAAAAAAAAANAAAAAAAAAAAAAAAAAAAAGATTGTTTAGAACAAGTTACATAATGTATTTGCTTAGCTCGCCGGGCAGTTTACATAGTCTGTTGTTTGCATAGCATACCAATTTGGATGTTTGGTTATTTAAACAGGCACAAAACGCCAACGCATCACTTAAGTTTTACATACACAAAGACATCCTATTGCAAGTCCCAGTTTAACTTTCTTTTCTATTGTCTTGTTTGCATCGATATCAGAATAGATACCAGCATGCTGTTACAAACAACTTTCTATTTCTTTTTTTATTGTCGAGCATGTCTAAACAAGTGCTCAATTTCAACGTTCAGAATCCTTCAAAAACCTTTTGAAGATTAGTAGGGAAGACAATTTGAAGATTAGAAAAGTATCACAGAAGCAAGACAGTATGAGTGTGTTTACGACAGTTGTGATCACTACAGTGAGGAACCATGTGACAGGAAGTGCCCGTCGGTGACCCCAGCCTTCCAGGGGGACGCACGCAAAATCAAAACAGAAGGCAGAAGTGGTCCCAAAAGAAGACAAAATTGGAAAGTACAGTTATTTTTAAACCATCAAACTTCCAGTTGTCAGGATGTGGCTTACGTTGTAAAAGCTCAACAGTGGCAGAGGACTCTCATGCTCACACACACACATGTACACACACAGAGAAAGAGAGACAGAGACGTTAAGTACAAACACACTAGCAGGAAAGCAGCTGTACAGTAATTCATTCTCATAAAACTCACAAAAGCCTGCAAACTGTCACAGAGGGCGACAGATTTTGTTCAAAAGGATCCGATGACAAAAGCTCATAGCTGTCAGCGGCTCACTTTAAAGTGAAATCCACTTCATAATCATATCTACTTTTATTTTTAGCATGTCACCATGAACTTTCTGTCTTCATTTACATCTATTTACATCTACAAAAAGCTGAAAAGTAGGTGACAGGAAAGCAAACAGGAAGGAGTGTGTGGTGTGTTATGTGTTTGCAGTGACTTTTTTTGGGGACTTCCTTCGTGCCAACACACACATACACATCTGATCCCCTGCAACATGTGGTCATCGTGTTTAACCATCTACAAAACCAGCTCCATGGCCGCAGTGCATTCTGGGTAAGCGGTCTGTTCAAATATCAGAGAATTACAGCTGCGTAGTCAGGTCAACATCAAATCTCATATCAGGTTCACTTGTCTCTCTTCACCATCTGATCACTGCTGCGACAGGAATGTATTCTTTGTTTTCCATTAAAAAATCCATAGTGTGACTCTCTTTTCAGTCTTACAGAAACATGATGAAGTCTATCAATATTTTTCTAATATTACCACTGAATCAAATCATTTACTTGCAATGCTGAACCACACATAGAATCATTAACAAATGTTGCAGTTTTATGGAGTTTCTACCTGTTTTTGCTCATTGTTTGGGTTCTGGCATGCAAACGCAACAATTCTCACCAACCCCTAATATAAAACCTTAAACAAGCTCAATGGACACTACCTGCCTACCTGAGTAAGAGACAAAGGTAACTATAACTGGAGGAAAAAAGTCCAACATCAAGGAAGCTAAAGACCCAGATATTTTTTGTCAGGAGTTGGTGGACACAAAACAGAGACAAAAGGAGAGTAAATATTAGGATTACATTCACCAAGTGGACAGCAATGAGTCTGCTGGATGTGTAAGTGGATAATAAGTTGATAATAAGTGGATAATAACAGCTCGATAAAGTGTGTGTCTGTCAGCTTATTCTTAAGTTCGGCTTTACGGATTTGGACTTTTCTCCCCCCAGTGGCAAAATCGGTTATTGCGACCTCAAGATATACCATTTAAAACATAAAAAGTTCTCAGTTCATTTTATCATGAGTTTCATTGGTCATTTTCGTGACTGACTTTTTGACATAAATTAAAAAAAAATTACTGAAATTATAATGACTGAAAAACATGTCATTTAGTTTCTCTAACAGGGCAACAATTATTAACTGTAACATTAATATACAAAAACCCTGTAGCTGTTTGGTCCCACAAAGTGGGTCGATAACTAGGGGAAAAAAGCATCCCCATGGGCTCCAGGCTTCATGTCAGACCTTCACAGCCCACACAGAGGACTCTCCACCTGGGAGGAGTTGCATGCACACCACCCTTGTCTGACTTTAAACCCTATCTTAGATGAAGATTCAGTGAAGGAGTATCTGGGCTGTAGTAGGGAGTGGGGTGTGGGGAGTGTGTGGGCAGGCGTGGTGTGGTATTTAGATGGCAGGATATGATGGGTTTGACATGCTAATCCGGAGTCGAAGGGGACAAGGAGGCTGAAGTGGCCTCTTGTGACCCGCAAACTGCTCAAGATGTCTCACTGTCCTTAGCTATCTTTTGCTCTCGCACATTTTCACACAAGCGTGCACACAGATTCAATCTCTCTCTCTGACACAATCACATGCAGCACATATATCACCGGCACAAAGACATGTATTAAATATGGCATGAACTTAAAAACACACACACATGTATGGCAGATATTGACATGTTGCATTGCTGCACAAACAACACACGTGTCCAGAATGGCTCTGAATGTCAGTGCAGGTCATAAGCAGGGCAAGATGGAGCGATGAATATCAAAAACCAATGAAAGGAAACCTGGGAAATTACTGGCCAGAATTCGGCATCAAAAGTAGTAATAATGGCATTAATAGTAAAATGTATACATTCAAACCCTGCTGCCTTTCCGTATTTCCGTATTTTTTTTCCTTCATTGACAAACTGCTTGTTTTGATAGTCGTGGTGATCTGTACTGTAGATCTGATATTTTTTCAGCTACTCAGCCAGAGTCTGACTGATGAAATGTCAAAGGTGAAGCACTTTGAAGTTCACCTCAAAGATAAACTGCTCTCGCCCAGCATGAATTTATTCCCTTCCTGCCAAGCAGTGTTCAAAAGAATCCGATTATCCACTATGCCACATGCTACAGTGACAGCAATGTCACAAAGGCTGGATTTACGCTACCACACATGCAACCTGATTCCGATCTTTTCCTCACGTGACGTGTCAGATACACTTCCTGAAGATGTAAATGGTAAAAAAGCTATATGGAATCAGATATGCTCAGATCCGTTTTGGGTCACTTGCACATGTGGAAATAAATCAGATATGTCTCGGATATCCACCAATGTGACTGCTGTCTAAATACACAAATCGGAATTTCCTGCGGACAAAATTCCACCTTGTCCGCATATGGATGAAGTAAGCAATCAATATGATGATCGTTCTCTATAAACAGAAATGGAGGATATACTATATATATATATAGATGTAGATATTATACGTACTGATGTGTGTTTATGTCAAATAGAGGTGTTTGTGTGTGATAACATGATAACAGGCTCCCATTACAGCAGCAAAACTCCAACTCCACCCACTTCTCCTCCATGATCAACAGACAAAACTGTGTCCGGAGGGACAGATAAATGGTCAAACAACATATTAGATGTTTCTCTCTGCATGTTAAAGTTGTTAACCCGCTGATCAGATTTTGAAATAGTTCTCTCATCTCAGTCCATTGAAGCATTTTGTTTACATTGTGTCAAAAATGTGTGCATGCGCAACTGCATCCAGGCAGCTTCAGGTCAAAGCTGTGTAAGTACAGGTATCGGATATGAGTTGCTTAAAAAAGAAAATGTAAATACGCTGAACAAAAAATCGGATTTAGGCAAAAGATCGGAATTGAGCATCAAGACCTGTAGTGTAAATCAAATCAAAGACAGACTCCTGTCCGCTCGCAGACACAGGAAGCTGGTTCAAAGAGCATTTACTACAACTTCTCATATGTGCTGGACTAATCAGGTCATGGATATTCGGAGTTGATTCATAGATCGTTTATGCAGATACAAGCTTTAAATAATTGCACAAACCAAACATTTTGGTGAATGAGCAGGTTAAAAACTAAAGTAAGCAATGTTAAATCCCATCTGATGTATGCAAAAACTACTTTGTACAATAATTATTTGTAAATACTATTTCATCTAATAGTCTTGTACGATATATATTAAAAATTGAAAGGAGTACTGTAATATTATTTTTTAAAAATTCAGTCAGAACCTGTTTGGTTAATATATCTGTCCTGAAATGCATCTGACAACAATTGTCAAAGGTTTTGACATGCATCATCACTTCACAGAATGGGTTATTTATGCACAGATAATAGTGTAATGCTATTAATTTCTTCCATTGAGAGGTCAGAGGTCAAACCCGGAGCTATCTCCAGGATACGTTGCGTTGTTTAAATATCATCCCACACAGCCATGCATCCTACGCTGCCTATTTCTATGTGTTAACACACCGTGCCATCCATGTCAGCAGTTCATTACAAACACTGGAACTATCAAACTCTTCTCTGTTTTCACCTATTTAAAAGGTAGACTTACCATATGGGCCATAGATGACATGTTAAAGTATTTTTTTTTTTTTTATAGATTCCTATATTTTATTTATGCCATGTCATGAGGAGGAACGTGCTCCAAGACCCCTAAGACGTCAGAGCCTGTGCTACGATTTCCCCTGAAAATCATGTCTGTATATCTAAAACAATTAATGCAAAATCCCAATTAGGCTACATATAATAAACTAATCACACACTTCAAATTGTGTGAAGTGGGGAGAGGAGGAAGCAATGTTAATCCGTACCAGACTCGTCCTCTGTAGCCACTGCCCATATGGCAGTCATAAGTCAAGCTGACGGGTCNAATCCGTACCAGACTCGTCCTCTGTAGCCACTGCCCATATGGCAGTCATAAGTCAAGCTGACGGGTATTAAAGGCAAGTAAATAAAGCTTCTGGAGAGAGTCTACCATTTCAGCTCATCAGCAGCCATTAATAAGACACAAATATCATTAGCAAGAACCATCCTGAGCGCAGAGACAGACAGAGACAGAGAGGCAGTCAGAGGAAGAGCCGAGACACACAATGCTGCTTTCGCTTTGCTGAGTTCTTCTAATGTGTCCAAAACCACATTTTCATGCTGCCCTCCCACACTTTGCTTTCTTATTCATGTTTGAATGTGCTGTAAGGGGGTGAGTAGTATTAATTTGCCAGGCTTTTGGGTTCTGTCATGTTTGGGAAGCAGCCAGAGTTTCTCATTTGATGCATATCTAAATTGTCTTTGAGTTACTGCTGTGCTGACAGGTCTAATTACCCAGCATGCCCTGCGCATCACAGGAGGAGTACGCCGGCAAAATCATCAATGAATCAGAGGGAAATGGGAACATGGGGACACAGTGGCACAGTGCCAAACATGCACGCATGCACACACACACAAACAACCCCCATTTCCCAGACAGGCATAGAAACCTCCACAGAACAACTGTAGCAATAAACATAATATAATCCAAATTTGCGAAATGCCACCTATAGAGAGTCAGAGGATCAAATTTGAAGCCTCACCAAAGCCTTGCACACACACACACACACACACACACACACACACACACAGATGAAATGCAATAGGGCTGGTTTTGCTACAATCCAGACAGGTTTGATTATGACATTACTGTCATAATAAACATTTGGGCTCTGCCAGTTTCCAAGATCTGACTTTGGATTTTGGACAATGATAAGTTCGTACTGCTGCAAAAGTCTCAACTTACTTTTCTACTCCACTACATCAAAAGACTCTCAAAGACGCACCTTTCCCATCTAAACCCCCATAACAGGCATCGGTAATCCTCTACTTAGGCCTAAGCTTAAAAAGAGGGCAGATAAGGAGGGAAGACAACTTGAGCAAAACGTGTGGAGGCTCACCAAAGTCTGATCTAAAAACTTCCAGAAAAGGAGACGCTGAAAGCAGCTGGGCGTCCCTGGAATGTTTCAATAAAAAAGCCAGAACATGAGAAGTGTGATGTATGTGACGGATAAAGCAGAAACAGGAGAGGTCAACAGGTCATTTGATGAGCTCTCTCGTCCTTTAACGTGAGTAAGATTAATTGATTTTACGTCGACACAGAGAGGACAGATACAGCCGGACAGATTGTATGCTACACGAGTAATGAAAAACGAATAGCATAATCAGATCTCTCCATGCGGCCTTGTTAAGATGATTCTATGGAACCTAGTGGCGATGGGATCCAACTATTCTGGTGGCTAGCCAGCAAACTGTTTGAACAGCAGTGATTATGAGACCAAATAAATAAATTTTATCAAAGTCATGCAAACAACTGCACACAGAATATAACCCGGATACAATGAACTTTATCATGGCCTCAGAGTAGGAAAGCTGAAGTTTAAAATTTTTCCACTAGACTAAAAACCATCTTTCTCAGGGTGTCGTTCTTCATGTTATCTGACCTTGTTGCAAAACGGTTTAAAAAAAAACCACAAATATAAAAATTAAAAAGCAAAAGGCCTCAGCCAGGATCCCACCTGATGGCTGCATCTGGCCCATGCACCTCTAAAAATATTTCTTTACAATAGGAAAGATTGGATTACTTGTAACAAACAAGACAGAGCAATGCATGGTAAGAGAAGTCTGATTTCATTAGTGTTAATCTTGAAAGTAAAATAAGAGCTCCATAGTAACTCGTACAGAGGAGTATGATAACTAAAACACATCAGAGGCGTAACCCTGCACCCTGTTTTAGTCATCATTAATACTTTTATCTTGCTAGATCTTACAATGCCAGAGCTTTAATCACAATGTACAAAACTGTTAATATTTGGAACACTGACATTCATAGCTCAGACCTCTGCTTGACCCAAGAAAGTAAATATTCTAAAATGAAATTTCTGTGAAGAAAGCAGCACAGAGAGCAAAACCTTTAAACCTGCAGTATGTCAAAACAATTCATAATGAGCGTACGACTGGTGGGCTATGAAAAAAAGAAGAAGAGACAAATCAATGTTAGCTTGAGCAAGAAAGTTTCATTTAAAAGAGTTAAGTTTTCAGTTGACAACAAGTTTGTCTCTGTCAGTAGCTAGGATGAGCTTCCTGTATATGTTCTGACTTCCTGCTTGACAGGATTCTGTTGTTTGTCTCTGACATGGTGTTCCTAATTATGGGCGCCGGCGTGGATGCTAGTGTCAATGTAGAAATGTCAGACTTCAGAGAATACATAAGTAAGTACGTGGAGATTCATCCTTAGAAAAACAAATTTCAGCTGTAAATGTCAACATGTTCAGTGGTGTGACGTGACGATCATTAGATACCGCTAAAGGCATTATCTTATGACGTAATGATGGTCTCTAACATCCAGCTAAAACAAACCAGGTGCCGACTGAACACTTGTTACTAGAGACAGAGGACAAGAAACAAAGAGAGAAAGTCTATCTGAGGATACCAGGTCCTTCAATGTGTAATACAAACCGAGCCCGTTTTGGACCAGATCAAGGGAAGGTTAAGTGGCCCCTGAGAACCCACCTGTTGGTCCGGACACGCCACCGTTAGCGGCACTAAAACAGATTAGCACTCAACTCAGCACATCCTACTTTGTCATGAAGCCTGACCGTGTAGAAAACAGAACTATGTGAAGCAACAACTAGCTGCTTTTTACTGATTACGTTTCTGTCAATATTTCTGATTATTCTTCATCTCTGCTAGAAATGAATGTGTTATGAGCATTGCTTCGAGCGTGAACTTTGGAGGAGACCGAGTCAAGAGTTGACAGCATACCAAAGAAATCCACACCGCTATTTGCCCCTCTTGCCCAGACCATCACATCATGTGGCCCCTGCCAAGGGAAAGTCCCTGAAATCAGAGGGGCCTGTTAATCACATCCAATACCTAACTTAAAGGACCATACCATTTTGCACGTTTGAGACTAATATATTCAATTTTCATACATGTTATGTTACTGATAATCATTTCCCAAAGGATAAAACCGTATTTCAGCTTTCCTGATATTTTGCAAAATCTCTTTCAAAATCTAATATTCAAGTGATACACCCACCTTAAAAATTGATGTTTCACCTGCTAACAGTTACGCAGTCTTATGAAGTCACAGTCGTTAAAATTTTTCAATGAACATAGGTCTTCTTTTATATTTTATATTCCCCAGTGGAGACATACATTCATTCCACGCTTTTTATTGCACTTAAACGCTAACATTACAAAACTTCAAAAAAACCTGAATGTCTTGTTGGTGATGATGGATTACCTATCCCAAGAACGTTTCAAGTATCAACAAGTTGATTTTAATAGCGTACCAGAATGAACTGAAACTAATGGCGGTCTGGGAGATGGGAAAAATAAAATTTAACTCACCTTTCCACCTTTCCCAAAGTAATGCTTTGTGAAATGATTGTCAGTAATGTTACATGTTTGAAAATTGGATAGGCTCAAACATGCAAACTGCATGGTCCTTTAAAATCCTCCTCAGCATACACAGATCTATTTGTCTGAATGTGAATGAGAGGCTCACAATAAATGAATGAACAAACGCCAGGAAATTAGATGTGAAGCAAGAAATCCTGAGTGACAAGTTTAGACTTATGTCAAGGGCACGGCCTGAGATTCTTCCTGTGTCTAAGTGAAGGGTGTTATCATACCCATGTCCTTGTCTTATAAAAGGACAACACAGAGGCGCTGCCAGGCTTCTGTTCCGGAAACACCGAGAGGATATGAGAAATGATGGATGTTTTTCACGTTTGTGTGTTAAACTTACAGCAGCCAAAAGGCAAAGAAAATGAGAAACAGAAGAGCCACAGATCAATTTTTTTTTTTTTAAATACAAACATGCTTGCGTATGCAGATCACTGTGTCTATGTATTCCTTTTGCATCTTTTTCATTCCCATGGGCAGATATTGTTTGCCAGCTTGTGTGTGTCCATCACAGCTCATATCCATCATGAAGTCTGATCCAGCCAAGAGTCTTTGTGCCGCCAGCGAGGATCAACACCTTAAACGGGGCAACAACAATAGCCCCTCTGGTTAGGATGAGACACTTCACCTACTGTACTGCTAATTGGCCAATCACAACAAGAAACACTGCACACCTGGATACACTGACCTACATTTCTCAGTCTCTTTCTGCACGACTGACTCAGTTTACTGGATGCCAGTGTAGTCTGGCTACGAATGAATTATCTACAAAACGCTGACGTGTGCATTAGTGACCCGCAAATGTAAACCAGGCTAACATTCAAATGTAACAAAGAAATGTAACAAAGAAAATGAGCATTAACTCCAGAACAACAGTTCCGATGATGCAATTAGCAACTAAACAAGGCTTAGATGCTAGTGAAATCAGGTCATTGCTTGTCTCGGTGCTTGTTGGTGACTTGTCTCTCACACTTCGTGCTCACGGGAATGGCTGGTGACACGGGTAAAGAGAGTAAACCATTAAATAAAGGCCTATTATCTCCGTGGCATGCCCAGCCGGGGCCGGCCCGTGGCAGATCTCAGTAATAAGGACCAATCTGGGCCCACGTCAATGTCACCACCTGAGTCAGCTGAAACCACAACAAGGGTCCACGATGGAAACTAAACATGGAAAACTTCACTAGTGGCTTTATAAATACACTGAGGGAGGCTATGATCTGTATGGTGATCGGGTTCATTAGGGTGGATCACAACCCTAAATCCCCTGATTGAAACAGGCAGCAGCTGTCTAGTATTGGGGAAGCAGACAGGGCGACTGAACTGCGTTTGTGAGACAACACATCACCAGATGATGAAACACATGATGAATTAATCTTGAAGATGGACCTGTGTACTCAGTTATTCAGTTTTGACAAAACTGAATTATAACAAGCCATTTTTTTTTAATCATGGAGAACCCTTAAGAGCACACTGTTCTAGAGGAATAAAGGCACCGGCCTGTGAAATCTCTGAGCTCTATTACACAGCACCAGGCCATTATGAGGTTCTCCACTCACACTATCACTCTGTCACTTAGTCGCACAGCAAACCAAAAGTCATTCTGAGGCTCCAACGCCATGCTAAGAAAGCCTGGCTTTTCTCAAACGTGCATGTGTGTTTGCTCGAGAGAGGAAAGGCCAACAGCAGAGGAAGTCACACATGCAAATTCTTCATGGCTCCAGCAGTGCTAAAGGGCACAGTCAACAAGGCCAAACAGTCAAATGCAGAATCTCCTTTTCAAACAAATCCCTTTATTAATGCAGCTCTGAGACAGTATGCCACTTCAGAATCATACATACACAGCAGGAACACAGCAAATGTCCCCAAAATTTCAGCTTCAGTGAAATGTTAGTGACTCATAGGGCACACAGGTTATGTGACTAAATGATTATGAACTTAACATGTTTGTCTTCTTATGTACATATGAGTCAATTTAACATAACCTGTGGCAGTTTTTACATAAGTACTGTCAGTTATGTAAAGCTTATGCTAAGCGGAGGCCTAGTATCTAAAACACGGATCATCCAGCAGGCACATTAGTTTAGAACTGGATGTTCCTCAAAGCCACAGGGAATGGCTTTTTTTTTTTCTTGTTAAAATGCCAAACAAATACGCACCATTAGAAAGAGAAGAGGACCACATTCACATCGTCAGTCGAGTGATCCCCCTTCATCAGTAACTTGCTCTGATTCTAGCATCTTCTGAGCATCATTTCTACAGTGCCAAAAAAATGTATCTACATTTATATTTACTACATCCTTCTCTTCAAATCCTGTGCTATCAGTTACTTCACAGCCCAATTCATCTTTCTCTTTCCTCCCCCTCATTTCATTTTTCAGACCAAAATCCCGCTTCTCCAGCTTGTCTGGCTTCTGGCATGTTCTTTAAATGATCCTTTATCACAAGGGAGATGCCTGTCTAATGATCTAAAAATCTTAAGGCACCATTCAGTCTCATTACTTAACCAATCCCAAAATAATAAATGGAAGTTTTTAATCTCACTGAATAATAACTTCATTAGTGTGGGACATTAGAGCAGAATGACTGTACGTGTGCACAGGCTAATAGTACATTTCCAGGCACAGCTAGACATTCTCAAAGACAAACATCAGTCACCGATGTAACCAAAATTTTGGAAAGCGCAAAGCAACTTTGTTATTATCACAGCGCAATTAACCACGTCACTGTAGCGGCTCAAAATAACCAAGATTCCAGATCTGTATTATAAATCAAACATGGCAAATACCTTCATGGATACACACATGCACCGTCACCCCACGAAAAGCCAGATGACCTTTGCAGAGGCAAGCTAGGAAATGGGTTAACGCGATCACGCCTGCCGACTCTGTATGAAGCCACCGCCATCTCTGCATCTGCCAGGTTTCATTGTCCAGAGACGGAAGGTTTACACCGTCTCTGGGCCTAATTTACACGGTCACACTGTTGCTGCAGAAAAGAGCAAGTGTGCTTTTGCTTTATGAATCAATACATCTTATTTCATTTCCTGGAACTGCTTAACACTTGATATCAGGCAGAAATGCTTAACAGCTGTGTAAGATGTTATTATTAACAGACAGGATGGACAGATTGGATAAGTAGAAGTGTACAGATGAATTTATAGATGACAAGTTTCAAGGTACCGTGTTTCTCCAATGGTAAGAACGAATTGCATTTTGCTGGGTGGGGAATGTCGTATGCATTTACTATCTGTGCAAATAGCCAAACTGTGAAAGAGTCAAAAAAACAAATATTTGAAATTAACATTTTAAATTTACTTTAAAGAAATTTACCTGGAGTACTCAAGTCAACATCAAATATGGGCTAATATTTACATTTGTGACAGTTAGAAGACTTCCTGTATTATTTAACTCATCCCTGATAATTTGCCTGTAAATATAAGTGTATTGTAAGATGGGGTATTTACTCAGGACCAAACGTGCCATCAGCAAAACATGACTTGGTTTGTGTTATAGTTGAAACCCTTAAAGCAAATGTCAGATATTTGTTTGTACCCTATTTTGTGTTTGGAGCTCAGTTAAAGAAAGCAAACATAAAACAAACTAAACAAACTGTGCAATGCAATAAAGAAAAGCCATATGCAAATCTGACCAGTTGTCTAAATAGATGCGGAAATTATGTATTATGGATGAACAATACCTTGAGTATCATTACACCTTAGTCTGTGGGACTCACAGTTAAACATAATGTTATGAAAATTTGTTGAACTTTAATTCTTTTACTATTTTTATTGTGTGTGAACTTGGCTATATTGTTAAGCACCTTGTAACTTTGTTTTGAAAGGTGCTATATAAATAAAGTTNTGTGAACTTGGCTATATTGTTAAGCACCTTGTAACTTTGTTTTGAAAGGTGCTATATAAATAAAGTTATTATTATTATACACACACACACATATGTATATGTGTGTGTGTGCATAATAATATATACATAGATAGATAGATAGACAGATAGATTATATATTTACAGTGGGGTCCAAAAGTCTGAGACCACTGTGAAAATGCTTCTATTTTGCATTCTTTTTGAATTTAATACAAGATTTTTCATTACAAATGATAATATCATCTTAACAATTTGTGTGAAAAGTTAAATCTTTGAAAAATGTATATGAATTTCAGAATATTTTAGTATTTGTTATGCCCCCCCCCCCCCCCCNCCCCCCCCCCCCCCTTTTTGCTTTAATAACAGCATGACTTGAACTGGCACGGACTCACAAGTTTGTGCAAAACCTGATGAGCCAAGTTATCCCAGCATGATTTGACAATGTTCCAAAGAGCTTCTTGTGATGTCAGACTTTCTGATTATTTCCACATTTTCATGGAAAACATCACAGATTTTCAATGTGGTCTCAGACTTTTGGAGCTCACTGTATGTAATATAAAAGAAAATGAGTAACATCACTAATAGATGCCAATAAATGCCACAATACATCATCAAATTCTGTCAGGTAGGATAGAGTAGCCTTCCACTTAGTATGTGTTTTGATTTTTTTTTTTTAAACAAACAGCAACTTTCTAGAAATTTCAGCAAACATCCCATTATGGAATATACAGTATGTTTACGCATTAGCCTGAGCAAATGTTACAGAGGCCTCAAGCGGTCCAGACTCATTGAACGTTAGGACCATGAACATACTGCTACTTCAAACACCAATCAATTCACCTGAGGAAAGAGAGGAGATGTAAATGAACAGATCCTGGTTCTGTCAATGGTAGGTTACCTGGAGGGGAGGGGGGGACTCTGGCCTTCTAGCAATGTATGTGCCACTTCAAAGGACCTGTTATTGTAACTTACATAAGTGTGTGTTTCTGCACAGATGGGTGGTGGATGAATAGATTTATGTATGGATGCATGCATTCATCAAATACGAATGGAAACGTGCTCCAGCTGTGTTTTAGGTGGGTTCACCCTCCACATCATCATTAGTGCCACATGATCAGCAACGTTACAGTACACACACACACACACACACTGTCTTCCCTTAGTGAGGATGCATCCTGCATTCTTGTCATGCCGGCATTCCTCAGCAATGTACAGAGGAGGAGAGAAGAAAAAAAAAAGGTGACTGACGACTGGAATGCATCTGATTCCGTCAAACCCCTGAGAAATCCACTGTGGAATGGGGTGTAGGGGGGTGATACGTGTAAACAGCATTTGGAGACGTGAACGGAGCTTGTGATCTTACCTGTGGTGGCTACATTTGAAGCATCAGACGAGTGATCGTTCGAGTAAGAGCTCTTCAAGCCCAGTACCGCATAGATGACGAGTCCACGTAGCAGCACATTCACTACCTTGTGGATGTAACTCATGGTTGGAAATGAGTGAGAAATCTAGTGATTCGTAGCTATCCGTGGGGAGGGGGAAAAAAAAAAAAAAAAAAAAAAATCCCGCAGGAGATTAATTTGAGGAAATATATCAACAAATCTACCGGCTAACACACCAAACAGCAATAGTCATTATTATCATAATATCTATCAGGATCGTGATAAATACTCACAAAATAATAGTTCATCATGGGGCATCACAAGCCAAACTACTTTATAAGAAGACCTTAAAAACTCCAATAGCCTCCAATGGGGTTTCGGGCTGTTCTTACTACGTCAAGCGATCCCTCCATGCCTTTGATATCTAATTTCCTAAAATAAAAAATAAAAAAAATGCTGATTAATCTACAAAATCCCACCGGCCGATGACTATGAATGCTAACTGAGGAAAAGTGCACATGCAGCCGATCTGAAGGAATTCCCTTCCCGAAACCAAACACAAAGACAAAATGGCAAAGCGTGGATCTGTCTACCGTGGAAATCCGTAGGTCTATATCACTGCCAGTGACAAGTGCTGTGTTAAAATCCTCGTGTAGGCCTGGGAATTGAAAGAAAATAGTCTCTGTGCTTCCACGTACAGTATATAAACACCGGGGAAGGCTTCAACATATTGAACTCGCAGCGCCTTCTTGGTCCGCCTCTTCACACGAAAGTAGCAAATCCCATTGAATCAAGAAAAAAAAACACACACACACACACATTTGCGTCTGTCCTCCCGTGTCTCTAATCCTTTTCCGTCTCACGTCAAACACGCACGACATCCGCCTACTTTCCGAAAGAAGTTTAAAGTCAGGTTTTCATGGCTCGGCGTGACACTGGATCCTCCTGTCATATCAGCTGCTCGCCGGCTGATGCACAGGGAAGGAAAGCCGATCGGGGCGGAAGTCTGTATGCAAAAATCGTTTGGCATCAGGAGGGGGGACGCGGCTTTCATTTGCCACCTCTGCTTGTTTGATAGTCAGCGCTTATGCGACGATGTTGTGCGTGTTTGTCATTCTTTTGGGGGGGAATTTAGCTTAAATGGAGAGCTAGCTAGCATTGTACCCCGCTATCCCGCATCCATGCAGAGGGAATGGGCCACACGCCTCGCTGGCACCGGGTTACTTTATGCTTCAGCTCGGCTTTGGAGGATTCTTGAACAGGATCCAAAAAAAAGGAATCCTCCACAGAAACGTCTCCTTTTTTTTTTTATCATAGTGACGCTGACGCTCCCCGCTTCATTGTTCTCCACTTCCCCACACACACAAGCTTCCTGAACCAGCCAAGTTTTCCTCAACGAGCGCTCTCATTGGCTGGACTGTCCCAACATGGCAGGCTGTGATTGGTTGATTCAGACAGCATTCTGTTTTCAAGATGTTCAGTGCGGGAAGTACCGTGATGGGGCTAAAGGACGATACCAATGGTTTTTTTTTCTTTCTTTGTTTAGATAGTCTGATTTTATTCAGAACTTATTTCTTATTGATTTATCTAATTTGATAAATTTATTACAGAAACGTAGGCAGGAACGTGTATTTTATAATAATCTTATTTTACCAGTTGATAAATTTTACTTAAGTAACTGTAAACATAATTTTTGCTTTCAAAAATGACTTAAAGGACCATATCGGCCATTTTGCATGTTTGAGCCTAATATATTCAGTTTTCACACATAAGGTTACTAACGTCATTTCCCAAAGGATAATTTCAGCTTTCTTGATATTTTACAAAATCTCAATCTTCTAAAATCAAATATTCAAGTGATACACCCAACTTAAAAATTAATGTTTCAGCTGCTAATAGTTACGCAGCCTTATGAAGTCACAGTCATTTAAATTTATTGATAAATGCAGGTTCTTTTGGGCCTGTATTCCCCAGTGGAGACATACATTCACTCCACGCTGTTTATTGCAGTTAAATGCTAAAATCATGTAACTTTGAAAAAAATCTGAATACACGACTTATTCACAATGATGGATTACCTATCCCAAGAATGTTTCAAGTATCAACAAGTTGATTTTAATAGTGTACCAGAATGAACTGAAACCAATGGCAGTGTGGAAGGTAGGAAAAACATTTTTAATTCACCGTTCCAGTAGTATGCTTTGAGAAATGACTGTCAGTAACATTACATGTATGAAAATTGAATATATTACACTCAAACATGCAACATGGATGGTATGGTCCTTTAACAATGTATATTCAGTCAAATATCCTCAAAATACTAAGACTATTCTTTGCAGCTTTTGTGGTCAACTACATTCCTTTCTTTCTTTCTGACAAATTTTGACCAGTAAAAACATGGAAATTTCTGCCAAGGCTAGAAACAAATTAATGAGGCATGTGTTTGCCTCTTGAATTTAATTTCACTACTAGGATTTTCTTGATACCTTTTAAAATGTAATTTTAATAGGTGTGTGTATTTTGCATGTACTTCATGACAATATGTACATTTCATATTTATTTAAAAACACAAAATGAAAACAGAAGACAAAAAAAAAGAACAAACGTCTATATAATTGTAATCCAAATGCTTACACAGCGGTATTACATCGGGTGCCAGTTCTTTTTACTGTTCAGCTTAATATGGTTGAAAATGTAAACACATGTTGTGTAATTAGAACACAGAGTCCAAACATCAAACATGGTGCCACTGTCCAAATACTAATTAACCTCAGTGTAAGGGTGGCACTGGATTAAAAGGCAGCCTGGTACTGCAAATCTTTCAGCGACGGCCAGCCTCAGTGTTGACAGATAGACAAATCTCCCTGCAATGCAACAATCAGCCACCAGGAGGGAGCACTGTGTAGATGTATCTCACACACACACACAGAGCAGGTAATAGTTGTCTGAGGAGGAACAGACTTCTAGGGGCCAAAGGAGGTGCATGACTGATAAAAGAGTCAGTCGTGGGAGTCCTGGTAAACAGGTGGCAGATGTAGCAGGAATCATTATGGGGGGNGAGAGGGGGACGAAAGAGAAGAACAGCATAATTCGATACGAGCCCACAGAGGGGGCAGGAGGGAGAACGCCAGCCAACAACGGGGCAGGAATACAGCAGATGCTAGGAGGATTGTGGGGGCAGAGCATCAGGTCCCTTAATGCTGGTACTTGTCAGTGACCTATTCTGCTTCTCTAGTTGAGTGCCTGCATAAGACTCCAGAGTACAATACGCCTTGTCCAAATATTTACCCTGTCCAACAAATACAGTTAATGGTTCAATTAAAGATCAGGAAGTTACAGAAGAAACACTGAATAAAAAGTTGTGGAACAGATCTCGGGTCCAAATGTCAAAGCTGGAAAAAAGTAATGATCGGCATGTACTGAATAAAAGTTGATTCATTTAAACTTCTTTATTTTATTTCCAAAAAAATCGGCTGCTGTTTGAGGGTTAAATTTGCTGGATCAGACAGATGTTGCCATTGACTTGCAACTAATACTGTTAACAAAAATTGCAAAGAAAAAAATGCATCTGATTGCTTTTAAATCAAGCAACATATACTGCCTTTTACAAAAAACAGAAATACACAGTTTTTAACAAATTAATTACAGTGTATTATTAAATGTTAAAATATATAACAAAATACTGGCAACAAAGGTTCTATATGTCCCTTGGTAGTGGAGTCATGCAGTTTCTTAATAAATACAATAAATTACGCATAGATATGGAAGACTGTAATTGTATAAGTACAGATTCTTTCAGTTTGTGGATTTGGTTTCATTTAATGCGCTGGCACCGTACAAAGCTTTCAATCATCCCATTCATCAGTGATAGCGTTATCTAATAGCATCGCAACATGCAGGAGTACAGAGCAGCAATAAATTGAGAGATCTAATTAACACTTCATTAGCTGCAAGCTTGGAGATGTTGCTGTTCTCTTGCGTGCAACCGCTGCAGTACAATTGCTGCTTAATGCAACACATCTCCTAATGAGCTTCTCAGCTGATCCAAGCGCTGGTATGCATATCAGTTTACTTTCAGAGCATATGGCTTAAGGAGGTTAGCTTATCCTTACTCGTCTGTGGGCTATACTTACACACTGCATGAATTCTACTAACATGATACAGGGATTCACTAGTTGTGGATATATAGGGAAAGGGATTTGCCTTTTTTCTTGATATAGTCTGAGACTAATTAACAAGCTCTATAATGTGAATCTTTCATTGTACCTTGATATCCTGCACATTAGGGCTGGTGTTTCTTGATGAATGAGTGGTGGCGGTATAGCTTGGCGAAGTGGATTTTTTTTGCAGTGTCTCTTTATCCCCCCGCGACACATACCCACATAGTTGCCGGGGTCCTCAGATTGCAGTGGCAAATAGAAAGATCTGGATGAGTGGCATGACCTTCAGGGTTGAAAGGTCAGCGAGGACAGCCTGCAGTGTGGTTGTCAAACAAAACATAAATCAGAATTCCGTTTTGTCATCAGCGTTCACACCACCTCCTGACCAAAGCCATCTTACCTTTGCACAAGCTATAACCCACCTTTCATATGTATATTTTAAAGCTTTAAAAAGAACCACAATCAAAGACATGCATGATGATGATGCAGGTTCCTTAGGAAGCAACAATCCATTGCAAAGGACAACACTGTCCCACCCTGTCCTTTTGAGATCAGTGGAGATTAAATTTAGGGGCCCTATAGTGTTTAGAGAGAAGGTCTAATATTTCAGGCCTGGGTTGCTAAATATAAGATAAGGAGCACCGTGTTATGATATCTTCTCTCTGCTGGGGCAGGTGGTAAATGAGCAAGCAAATAGTGCCAGCCAGCACCTTAGACCATCAGATCAGCCTGACACCCCACGCGTCACATTATGGTTTAACCTCCTTACCCTCTGGGGAAATGAAGGGGAGAGAAGGTGAGAGAGAGTAGCGAGTCATTGTATGGCTTCCACTCGCTTTCTGTCATGCGATAGCGGGTTCACAGTATGGGAGCTGGTGCCGTATGCAGGACCTGATCAGGGTCTCACGCTCGAGGCATGCATAAGAATTACATTACCGGTTACTGTAATGATGCTACGTGAGTGACAATGCAGAACGCTGCGGTTTGTGTGTGTGTATGTGTGTATGTGTCTGTGTGTGTGTTCTCTCCCAGTGGTGCTTCAGGAAAAACCATTAGTTGTGCCTCAGCACAAAAAGATGACACTTGATTGTTGTCTTAATTAGAACAATGGCTAAGGTGCTTCATATGCTAACAAACCTGTAACAATTAAAACAGAATCTTGGTGTGGAGGTAGAAATGTTTGGGTGTGTTGATGGCTGATGGGGGGTACATGGGACCGGGTAAGGAGGGTAAGGTTTCTTAAGTGTCTAGCCAGCCATTTTATCAGACATGTGCAGGCAGAAGACTGGGTTACTGGTACTGGCTGCTCATCATTGGCTATTTACAGCCTTCCAGGACTATGTGGGGAACAGGGGAGGACTGGAATTAAGACACATGCACATGCACAAGCCCAGTGTAAAATGAACATACCTCAGCTGAGGCCAGTGACGTCACCTCCATTAGGTTCTCAGCACGGAAGGCAAACACAGCAGCTGCTAACACTAGGAGAGGCGCGGGTGTACACGGCCACAGAGAGAGAGGAGGCAAGGAGAAGGGAAGGAAGGGAAGGACAGGAATGAGGAAAAGGGGTTTTAACGGACACAGCAGGTAAACAGGATAGAAAGAGAGAGACAGTAATAAGGAAGTGGTGAATGAGAAAATGAGAGAAAAGAAGTCTGTCAGATTCTGATAATGTCATGAGAAATATTCAGGCCATCACTGCAGAGTTTGCAAGGGAGTGTGAGTGTAATATTGGCCGACCTGCAACGATCTCCAGAGAATCGTATCCCAGGATTCGATCCCAGAGGAGGAGCAGCTGGTCAGTGGAAAGATAACCAGAAAAGGCCCGAACCATCCACTTAAAGGCTATACACAGCCTGGAGACAAAATCATATTACACATATTAAATTCAGCTTCTAGTGTGAGACATTCAGTAAGAAAAAAATAATCCCTTTGTTCCTTTTTTTTTTTTTTAAANTTTTTTTTTTTTTAACAAATCCTATGGGCTTATTCTTATGTGTCTAATTAGAGCATAACTATTAAACTAGTGTAAAACTACTTCATACAGTAGTTATACTGTATGATGCTGTATTATCATTTACTATGGTCTATCTAATCCAATGAAATAATGCAGGTCATATCTTCTTCTTTCTTCTTTTCCTTTCAGCTTTCCCTTCAGGGGTCACCACAGCGAATCATCTGC